>PVKN010000112.1:54362-109158 GCA_004027915.1 Capromys pilorides | reverse complement strand
GGGCTGGCGAGATGGTTCAGTGGTCTAAAGCGCCTGCTTAGGAGGGCTCAGGCGACTGCGGGGACTGCAGTTCGATCCCCGGCACCACATGCTGCGCCAGCGCCACCACCAGGGCAGGCTGAGCCAGCCACAAAATGAATAAATAAAGAAACAAACAAACACAACAAGCAAACAAACAAACAAATAAATAAATAAATAAAATTAAAAGAAAAAAAAAAAAAAAAAGCAGGAGCCCTGCTCCACCATGGTCAAGAGGTCCACATGGAAAAAGACATGACCTGGGCTGGCCCCAGCGGGGCAGCCTATGGCAGCCAAGGACAGAGTCCCCTTTAAAGGGCAGGCCACACAGTGACTATTCTGAAAAAAGACAAAGCAGAGCATTGGACACAAGCACACACAGAGCAGTACCTGCTACTGCCCTGGGATGCAGACGTAGTAGGAGACGTGAGTGCGCTCAGGGAGAAAGCTGAGAAACCTACTCAAGTTGGGAACACAGCAGCAGACAAGTACAGCACAGGCCTCCGGGAAGAGACACCAGGACAAGGAAAGTAGCAGGGAGGCCCTTGGAGAAATTCCTCTCCAACTCTTGACTAGTCTCAACTAGCTGCTGAGGCACTGGGACTGGAGGAAACAAGTGCACAGAGCCCCCAGCGCCTTCCCGCCTCCTTCTTCCCACACCCGGTAAAGACTCTGGGTCTCTGTGCCACCTGTCCCTTCAGGAACACTCTACCCTGACATTTGTTCGTCACCTGGCCAACACCTATCCTTTAGGCTGTGGCCCAAACAGCTCTGGGTTGTTTCTTTTTTCAGTTTGGGGCGTAGTTTTTGGTACTGGGAATCAGACTCGGGACCTTGCACTTGCTGGGGCAGGCACTGTGCTGCTGAGCTGCATCCCTGGCCCCTCACCCCTTCTTTAGAAATGAAGGTCCAACCCGGCCAAACTGGTCTGGAAACCTTACCAGATCCATCCTCCAGGTCCTCCTCCTCAGATGGTCCCTCCTCATCCTCTCCGTCTGTTTCCTCTCCACGCTCACTGCCTGTGTCTTCCTCAGAGTCCCTGCTCTGACCATCGCTGCTCTCTTCTAAAACACCAGGGATAAAAGCACAGGTCTCAGGCACAGTATGACAACTCAGGTCCCTGCCAAAATGCTACCACAGTGCCCTGGGCTGGTGAGGTGGAGCTCTGGAGAAAAGAGTCTTAAATCCTTCTGTTACCTGCATTAAAACCAAGGCAAGGAGGGGGCCGGGGAGATAGCTCCGAAGCACAAGTGCCTGCCTGGCAAGTGCAAGGTCCTGAGTTCGAACCCTGGTCCCACCAAAAAAACAAAAAAACAAAACAAAAAAAAAAGGCAAGGCTTAGTTTTAATGCAGGTAACTAAGAGTGGCAGGTCCCTATGGTCTCAGGTACTTGGGAGACACAGAGGACAAGATCGCTTGAATTCAAGATTATTAGGCCAGGTTGGACAGCATAAAGAAGCTGAAAGATGAGGCTGGGGAGATAGCTCCGTGGCACAAGTGCCTGCCTGGCAAGTACAAAGTTGTGTGTTTGAACTCTGGTCCTGCAAAAAAAAAAAAAAAAAAGAAAAGAAAGAAAGAAGCTGAAAGAGCTGCTTAGGCAGAGGGCAATGGCTGGGGTGTAACACACTGGCCCTGCCCCAGGATGCACTGCGAGGGCCATTGAGACTGGATGTGGTGCTGCATGCCTATAAACCCAGCTTTTGGGAAGCTGAAAACAGGAAAATTATTACAAGTCCCATCTGTGTAGTGAGACCCTGTAGACTCTGCACTAAAAAAAGCTGAAAGTAAGTAAGATCCAAAATGCAGGGACATGGAGATGTGGCTCAGTGATATGGCTCTTGCCTTGCATGCAGAAGGCCCACAACCAAAATAAATGAATGAATGAATGTTTCTGAGTAAACTTGAAATAAAAACATGGATAATTAAGATTAACAGCACTATATCACCATGAAAATCGGTATGAAGATTCCCCAAAAAACTAGCTTAGGGGCTGGGGAGATAGCTCCATGGCACAAGTGCCTGCTTGGCAAGTGCAAGGTTTTGAGTTTGAACCCCGGTCTCACCAAAAAAAAAAATTAAATTAAATTAAAAATAATAATAATGTTTAAATTCCAAAATGTACAATACATATTGCAAAACGGGAAGAAACTGTTCAAAAGGAAAGAGAAATTGGGATTGGGAAAAGAAAAAAAAAGGAAAACAAAAGTGTGTGTGTGTATACACACTACATTTTTTAGTTCACTAAAAAGGTTTGTGCATTTATTTATTTGGCATTTAATACAAGATCCATAGGGTCTCACGACACACACTGGACTTGTAGTATTGATCCCCGCTTTCAGCCTCCCAAGCACTGAAATTATAGGCGCGCCTCCATGCCCAATCTCAGACACCACCTCAGCATATCCTGAGGGCAGGGCCGACTCGAGGGTCTGCGAGGGATCAAACTCTCCCTTGTCTGCGCCTGCCTAAGCAGGCACTTTAGTCTGCTGAGCTATCTGGTCGGTCCAGTTTGTGCTAATATTGTTTGGACAATTAAAGGCTGATATCTTGGTACTCAGAGTAACTAAAGATAACAGCATGCAACATATTAACCACTGTTATTCTATTATCTTTTTTTGTACTGGGGATCAAACTCAGGACCTTGAGCTTGCCAGACAGGCACTTATGCCACTGAGTTGTCTCTCCAGCCTACTCTCTTATTATCTTTTGAAATTTTTAGTTCTTTTTGTTTTTTGGGGGAAGAAAAAAAAGAGTAAAGTGTATTTGTAGAGGGTCTCACTATGTAGCTTGGATTCCCTGTTTTCAGTCTTCCAGCCCTGGGATTACAGGTATGTGTAGCTGGCTCAGTGTCCAGGAGTAGAGCTACAGCAGCCTGTGGTGCTGCGGACTGAATGCTGATCCCTGAGCTTCCTTGGCAGGTACTTAGTCCACTGAGCTATCTCGCCAATGTGAAATTTTTATTTTTTCTCTTTAAAATCAAAAACAACAAAAAACACCTCACCTCAAAATAATAAAAATAAATCAAAATAGGAGGGGCTGGGGAAGATAGCTCTGTGGTACAAGCACCTGCCTGGCAAGTGCAAGGTCGTGAGTTAGAACCCCAGTAAAACACACACACACAAACACACACACACACACACACAAATCAAAATACAAAGGGCATGAATGTACTATACTTCAATACCTTAAAAACAAAGAGTAGGGCTGGCAAGATAGCTCAGCAGTATAACGTGCCTGCTTAGGCAAGCTTAGACAAGCATGGGGACTATGGTTCGATCCCCAGCACCACATGCCATGCCAGCCCCACCACAGAGCGGGCTGAGTTGGCCATGCCCACACCCACACACAAAACAAAGAGTAATTTTTTGAAAGGTTCAAAGCTGAAAACTGAGCTGGGGAGATAGATTAGTAGAATAAGCACTTGCCTGGCAAGCAGAAAGTCCTGAGTTCAATTCCCAGCACCACACACACAAAAAAAGAAACAAAGCTGAAAACTGAGCCAGGCGTGGTGGCTCACACCTGTAATCCCAGCACTTGGGAAGCTGAGACAGGAAGATCGCTGTGAGTTCGAGACCAGCCTGGACTATAAAAGTGAGTTCAAGGCCAGCCTGAACTGTATATCGAGACCCTGTCTCAAAAAGACAGCAACAAAAAGCTGAAAACTGACATCTCCCAAGGGTGGCAGAAAACACAAGGTGCCCTTGCTCTTCCAGGAACCCCTCCCAGCACCGGGCAGCTCACCAGAACTGCTGGCCAGGTCTGCAGGCCCAACTTGGGGGCATCCATTTGGCCCTGGGCTTTGGGCCACAAGCTCATTCAGATTGTCATCATCCATTGCTGCACATTGGAGTTCAGCCCTGAAAGAGAACAGAGCCAGGTAATTCCCAACTGCACCAACTACAGAAACCCTGAAAGAATGAGAGTCACTCCCACATCACATTCCTGGTGCCAGGAATATTTCTGCACGAGGAGAGATCAAGCTGCGAGACAACACACATGGTGCAATGCCAACCATACAGAGGAAGACATGCATAGTCACTTAGAAAGCTATACTCCAGCTCCTGACAACTAGTGATGCTTCTGTGCCAGTCCTCTGAAAAACAAAAAGAACTTCTCCTGAAAAGTGTGGTAACAGCATGCCTATAACCCTACCACTTGAGAGACTGAGGCAGGAGGACTGCCTTGATGAGTCTGAGGCCACGTTGAACTGCATAGGATGATCCGATCCCAAAAAAATTTTCTTTTAAAAAAATCATCCTAAGCTGATCAGAGAACTATTTCTCAACTGAAGACTGGCCACCAGAAGGGCCCACGTGGGCCGATCACTCTCAGGTGCCTAAGAGGCTCAGCCATGGTTCCTGGGATGGTGCCCTCATGTGCCTGTGGAGCCCCACGATGCCTAGGCTGAGAGACAGAAGAACAGGACACTGGGCTGCACTTCTCCTGACTTGTCAATAGCACTTGCCACTGGCCAGTGTAAGGATAACATGGACCATCTGTATCAACAGCCTCAGAATGCTGTCCCACTGACCCGCCTCCGTCTACATGGGGGCCAATTGGACTCAGAGCTGGTACCTTCTTTCCAGGTAGCCCATGGAGGAAGCATCTTTTGTGAGGAATTTAAGGCAACCTTCTCTGATGAGGCCAGGGTCAACTTGAAGACAGGAGAGCCCCACCCTGAGGGCACAAGGCACCTCAGACCCCTAGATTCTGGCTGTTTTCTGAGTACTAAGGGTGTGTTCACTTGAGGAAGCCGATAATGGTAGTACATCCATGCTACCTGGAAATAATAAAACTAGAAGTACTTTCATCCATCACTAACTTCCCCTCCCTGCTGCTCTACTATTGAGATAACTGGCCAGACTGGGTGTGGCGGTGCATGCCTGTGATCCCAGTGCTTGGGAGGCTGAAAACAGGAGACTCACTACAAGTTGGCTCTTTGTAGTAATGCCCTGTAGAGCCTATACTAAACACATTTAAAAAAGTGGTAACTGGTCAAAAATTCCCACTTAGTGAAGAGCCTGCATTCTGCTGCTTGGTGAACCCACTTAGCAGTGAGTCTGGGCCACAGACCCCTGCTAGAAATACCAACTCTGGCAGGAAACACAGGAGATAGTGCTACAGCCCATCTAGAAAGAGACATCTTCCTTGTGAGGCACACTAAAATGAGACTCAGCCACAGCCACTGCTCTGATAAGAAAACCTGTACTCTCTGGCTAGAGCGGTGGCTCTGCCCGACTAGAACCCAACGTCATCTGGGGTTCCTGCTCCCCAGGGCCTACCCTGCCATGACTTGTGCAGCACAAGGGGAGCAGTCTCAACTCTGAAGGAATGCACCAGGAACAGGGAAAC
Source organism: Capromys pilorides (assembly GCA_004027915.1). NCBI lineage: Eukaryota > Metazoa > Chordata > Mammalia > Rodentia > Capromyidae > Capromys > Capromys pilorides. Next base: position 103,788 of record PVKN010000112.1, on the reverse strand, counting down.
GTAGCTGCTAAGAGTACCTAGGGGATGACAGGGCAAAGTGGGGGGTGGTTTGGGGATGTGATGCCCAAGAACAAATACTCACTGTAAGGACAAGTTTCACAAAGACATGAAATATGAACACACAATATCTGGCTTCTCCCTTGGCAGAGGCACTGTGATACGGGTACACAGAAAGGGGAGCAAGAACAAGGCCTGCTCAGAAGACTGCCTGGGAGGTTCATGGAGGGGATACATTCAGTGCAGAAGCCAACTGAGGCCTGCACCTGGACTAAAGCCTGAGGGCCCTGTAATACACAGCAGGGAACACCCCCTGAAGACTGCCCTGGGCAAATGCCAGGGGGTGGGGTGTCACAGCTCTCTCGCTCAGCCTCAAGGTTTTTGTAAGTATTGGAAGAAAAGAAAGAAAATCAGAAAGGCTATTTGACTCTTCAAATTCAGGGGAAACAGGGGCTGGGGAGATAGCTCAGTAGAATAAGTGCTTGCCTAGCAAGCACAGGGTCCTGAGTTCAATCCCCAGTACTGCCTGATACCCAAATTCAGGGGAAGCTGAGCGTTGGGGTGCAGGCCTGCAATTCCAGCACTTGGGAGGCTGAGCTAGGACTGTTGAGTCTGAGGTCAGCACAGGCTATACAGTAAATTCAAGAGCAGCAACAGCATAGTGACACCCTCTCTCAAAAAAACAAAAGTAGAACAACAAATGTAGGGGAAGCAATGCACTTGCAAGGAAACTCAAGGGCCTCTGGGGTGTAGGTGTAACAGCTGCATGTGTGCGCACCAAGCCCGGGTGGCCCTCAGAACACGGAGCAAGCCTGCAGCAAGTCCGGCTTCGTCCAGTCTTCACTTGCCCTAGGAAACACAGACACCTCCCAACTAATAAGGACCGTGGCAGTCAACACCACGATCCACCAAGGTCCCCACTAACGTGGCCTTGACACCAAGTCACAGTGCTGCTGAGGGCAACGGCTTCTCCACTGGGAAAAGGTGTAGATACTTAACTGTCACAAGGCAGGGTCCACCTCGGTCACCAGTGGCCAAATCGTGGCTCCCGGGCAGATGAGCGCTCCGTGCTGTAGTAACAAGAGTTCATAGTGACGCTGTAGCACAGCCTACCTGGAGAGGACGACAGAGGACGGGGGAGGACTCGCCGCCCGCGGCCCTAGGAGAGCTTCTCGACCTCTCTGGAGCGGATGTCGCCGCGGACACAGACGCGCCCTCGCTCCCGATCCGTGTAGACGCCAAGCTTGAAACAGCAAAGGCGCGCCGTTCGCTCAGCGCCGGTGGCTGCACGCAGCGGCCAGCAGCAGGTCTAGGCGCGGCCGAGGCCCGAGGCCCGAGGCCCGAGGCCCGAGGCCCGTGGCCCGTGGCCTGTGGCCCGTGGCCCGTGGCCAGCCGTCCGCCTCGCTCGGCGCGGCGCAGGCCGCACCCGCTGCACCTTCAGACAAAGCGCGAGGCACCCCGGGCAGCCCGTGGGCCGGAGCGTTGGAGACCCGGGGCTCCCTACGTACCTGGGAACTCCTCGCTGCCCGAAAGCTTCGGGTGCCCCCGCCGCCGCCCGAGCTACCCAGCGACTAGGCCTCGCCGCCGCCTCCACCGCCGCCGCCGTCGCCTCGCGCTCCCCGACCCGGAAGTGGTCAGACCTGTTTCCGGGGTCCCGACGCCCCGCCCGTTGGCACAAACCACTGCGAGCACGGCGGGGAAGGACGCTTGCCAGGCGCCAGGCATGGAGCCGTCCACCTCGAAAACACTACCGATGCAGCATGTCATCCGAAGGAGGCCGGCGTTTGGAATAATTCCTGTGAACTCCTCGCCCCAGCGGCTGGTGCCGCTCCAACCCACCCGCCGACCGGAACGAATGGGAGCGGCCTGAGGCGGCTAAAGCTCGGCGCCAGCCCGCCCGCCCGCCGCTCCAGCGCCTGCCGACCCCTCCCGCGGCCTCGCCTCCTCGCTGCGCCTGCTCCAGGCCTTCCAGTGCCGCGTTCGGGGGCTAAGGCGCAGACGGCGCGCACAGGGCGAGGGTTAAACTGTGCTGGCGGCAGCTTTGTTCCAGCGTTTCCTGAAAGGAGCGTCCACAGAGCATGATGGACCTTGTGTACGGGCCCTTTGCGGGCTGGGGTGCAGCCCAGTGCAACGAAGAAGACACAATGAGACCTCAGCTGCCTGTAATCCTAACCCTTAGGAGGCTGAGGCAGGAAGATCAACACAAGTTACGGGTCAGCCAGAGTTGTATATTAAATTTAAGGCTACCCAAAACTACAATAGTGGGGGCCGGGCGGATAGCTCTGTGGCACAAGTCCCTGCCTGGCAAGTGCAAGGTCGTGAGTTCAAACCGCGGTCCCGCCAAAAAACAAACAAACAAACAAAAAAAACTACAATAGTGAGTGCTTGTCCATAAAAATAAACAATATAGCCAGCCATGGTGGCACACACCTGTAATCCTAGCGTTCTGGAGGCCGAGGCAGGAGGATTGCTGTAAATTCCAGGCCAGCGTGGGCTACAAAGTGAGTCCAAGCCAGCCTGAACTGCATAGTGAGACACTGTCTCAAAAAAGAAAAAATTTAAAAAAAAAAATTAGTGTGGGCCAGGCATGGGGGCGCATACCTGTGATCCCAGCCCTTGGGAGTTTGAGGCAGGTGGATTATCCTAAATTCAAGGCTAGCCTTAACTACATAACTAGACCATCTCAAAAACAAAAATATGAGCAGGCCAGATAATCAGCGGATTAAAGCGGCAGGGACCACGGTTTCAACCCTGTGTGCTGTTCCAGTCTGGCCCAGTGATTGAGACACCTGTGCGGTGGCGCAGGCCTGTAATCCCAGAGCTTTGGAGGCTAAAATCAGGAGGATCACTACGAGTCCAGTCTGTGTAGTGAGACCCTGTAGAGCCTATGCTAAATACATAAAGAAAAAGAAAAACAAACAAAAATCAACATAGGGGAAAAATGTGGCACGGGGGAAGGCAATCCTTGCTTCAACCAAAAGACAAGCTGGGCTGGGGCTGCAGCACTCAGCGGCAGACTTCCACTGGCTGGCATGGACAAGGCTTTGCGTTCCACTCCAGCACCAAAACCAAAAAGCAGGTGGAACCTGAGTACGGGGCAGTGTTGACGAAGTGCTGAGGAGGAAGTGAGGACAGGGATCCTGAAGGGATCAGCTCAACAGACCTCTTATGTGCGGAGCAGTCAGGCCAGGAGAGCAAGGCAGATGTGGAAGGCAGTTGGCAGGACTGTGCCAGGTTCGAATTAAATAACAGGCCAAGAGCAGAACAGATTAAAGTTTAGAGAGCTGAGGTGCTAACTAGCAGGGAAGCAAGGTTTGGCTGGTCTTTTAAAGTGAAAAACCACATTCTGGTCTACAGATAAGATTAGGCAGCGGGGGCCGGCGAGATGATTCAGTGGTCTAAAGCGCCTGCTTAGGAAAGCTCAGGCAACTGCAGGGACTGCGGTTCGATTCCCGGCACCACATGCTGTGCCAGCCCCACCACCAGGGCAGGCTGAGCCAGCCACAAAATAAATAAATAAAGAAACAAATAAAACAAGCAAACAAGTAAATAAGTAAATAAAATTTAAAAAAAGATTAGGCAGGGGTCTGCAAAGTTCTGGGAGAGGAAGAACTTAATCTTATTGGATTTGACAGAACGAACAGCATTTTTTTTTTTTTTTTTTTTTTTAGAACAAACAGTATTGGCTGCGAAATTTGATATGGTTGCATGCAAAGAAATCAAGGTCGGATAATCTTATGGCCTTAGTAAGTTTTTGCAGTCCTAGAACATTTTTAACTGTTGAATTAGATTAGCGAGGGGTGGGAGGCAATTACTCATTACTAAACAGCCTTGATAGAGGGTGATAGCACATTAATAGGAAGCATAAGAGAACCTGGTAGTTTTCCATAGTTATAGCACAAAGTTCAGTTAACCCATTACAGTACATGGTAAGTGATTGGTTGTGGTTGCCATGGAAAATAAAGGACAAAAATGACTGAGAATGGGAAAAGGAAGGGAATAGCTGTATGTCGTGGAGGCCTAGGGATTGGACAGGCTAGAGGAGGTGTTCAGGAGCCGGGTGCATAGAGGTAGGACCAGCTCCTGAATCCCAGATCTCAACAGCGAAGAGATCTGGAATCTTCAAAGGAAATCAAAAGGAACTGGAAAGGGCACAAAGAGTGGCTAGAAAAGAATCGGAACAGGAGAACAGGAGAGCTGCTGTTCTAATCTAAGGAGGCAGGTGTATCCACCTGGAGAAAAAGGTGGTGTCTGCTGGGGCCACAGACAGCACCACTGGCCCTGGGGACATGTAGAGAGAATGGCAAGCCCGAGCAGGTGCTGAGATAGCCATACCACTTCCTGGAAAGAGATGGGAAAGTGGAGGAACCACAGAACCATAGCCCAGAGTGCTGTTTCTTCTGCTTGTGATGAGAGAAGCATCAGAGAAAAAGGACGGTCCCACGAGGGGACTCTGGAGTATGTCCTTTCCTCTCTATGAGCCAGACAACAGGATCTGGATGGCAGGTGGCTCCGGCACCACCCAGACAGACACCTTGTATGGCAATTGTATGGATGAGTTCCTTGCCTTTGCTGGGCATCAGTGTATTGGACTGTAAAGTGCAGATGTTAACCTGTCTCTTGGGTCATGGTGCGCACAGGGCGAGCATCTGGTGGGGCTCGGCATGGTGGTGAAGAAGGGCTGGGGTACTGCCCCCTTACCTGTCTAGACACCTGTTCTTCTCTGCTTGGAGCTTGGCAGAAGCACATGTTCCTGCCTGCTGAGGACTGTTAAACACAGGGGCCCATGTGGGCACATATGGGGGGTCCTGAAGAGGAGGTCCAACAGCCTGTGGTCAACATGAAGAGGCTGTCCCACCTTCACTGCTTCCCCATGCACACTGCTGGAGGAGGCGTCAGGATAAATCCATGTGGGATAGTATGCAAAGGACCCTTCCTTGGGAGATCCTTAGGCACTTTACAGTTTATCCACACTTAAATGTGCAAAGTGACCCCAAAGACCTGCCTGGGGCTAGACTGAGCCCAAACTAGCTTCTTGAGAACGGAGGCACATCTATACCTCCTGCCCTTCCTTGTTTACCTGTGTGCAGCCCACATGGGCTCACACACCAGCAGGCTCTCATGTGTCCCACATATAGCCCTCATCAGTGCTATTATGGCCCATGCACACAGATTGTCAGTGCATGTATGTGCGCACACACATACACACAAATACAACTCCCACGCACATAGCCTTGTACCTATACCTGGAGGCCCTCTTGGGCCTCTGGTCTGTGCTGGCACGTGCTGCTCCTGCCATGAGCAGGCGCAGACAGGCACAGGTGTGGTGTGCACCTGGCGTGCACTGACCCAGTGCACCCCACCCAGCCCCTCTACCTGTACACACACAGTTCCCCATCCCCCATCCCTAGGCAGGGAACCCAGAGCCAGGTAGATGGTGGAGTAGAGAGACTGAAGCATGGGCAGGGAACAAGGTGGGCAGGGTGAAAACTGGAGAGCTGAAGCTCACAGAGCTGGAGGGGACAGGCCAGCCAAACTGATCTCTTAGACCAGGGAAGGCAGGCACAGGGTATGAATGTCCTTTAATTACAAAAGGCGTAGCTTAAAACACGTATTTATTCTTACACAATCTAGGAGGCCAGAATTCTGAGGTCAAGGCTGGCAGGGCCATACTCTGAGTCCCTGGAGAGAACGCCAGGTGTTCCTTGGCTTTCAGCCACAGCACTTTGATATCTACTGCTGTCTTCTTATGGCTTTCCCTCTATATTTGTCTCTCTTCTGTCACTTATCTAGATCTTTCACAAAATCATCTGCAAAGACACTTTTCCCCAGTAAAGTCATATTCACAGGTCTTAGATGTTAGGATATGTACCTACCTTTTTTTGGAAATTTGTGGTACCAGGAATCAAACTCACAACCTCATGCTTTCTAGGCAGGTGAGCTGAGTTTTATGCCCACCCCTAGATGGACATATCTTTGGGAGGCAATATTCAACCCACTACAAAGCATGGGGGGGGTACACTGACAGGAGTCAGAGAATAGGCGAGGGTAATGGCAGGAGGGAAAGCAAAAGCTCAGCCTCTGCATCTGCTTATCCTTGACTTTCTCCCACTGAGCCTGTGCCCTCACTCCAAGGTTTGGGCTTTCACCAGGATCTTAACAGTTCTAGTTGGTTCCTTCAAGAGCCACATCAGCTGGGCCTGGTGATACACAGTTCCACCCAGGATCTATAGGAGGCTGAGGCAGGAGGATTCCAAGTTTGAACCCAACTGGGGCAATTTAGTGACTTAGCAGGATCTTGTCTCAAAAACTTTTAAAAAGGGTTGGGGCCAGGCATGGTGGTAAACACCTGTAAACCCAGTACTCTGGAGGCTAAGGCAGAAGGGTCACTGGGAGTTCCAGGCCAGCCTGGACTACACAGTGAGTTCAAAGCCAGCCTGAACTACATAGCAAGACTCTATTTCAAAAGAAACAAAAACAAACACTAAATACAAATTCTTTATAATAATTGTGATCATTATGTATACCTAAAATGTACCAATAAAATCTGATTTAAAAAAACAAGTAGGGGTTGGCGAGATGGTTCAGTGGTCTAAAGCGCCTGCTTAGGAAAGCTCAGGCAACTGCAGGGACTGCGGTTCGATCCCTGGCACCACATGCTGCGCCAGCCCCACCACCAGGGGAGGCTGGGCCAGCCACAAAATAAATAAATAAACAAACAAACACAACAAGCAAACAAACAAATACATAAAAAATTTTAAAAAAATTAAAAAAACCAAGTAAATCAATAAAATAAGGGCTGGGTCCAGTCCAACCCCCAGCGACACATCCAACCCAGACCTTGCTGAGCTCTCAGGTTCTCAGCGCCAGTGGAACTAAGACGGTTTCTGCACCTGCTGTATTCCTTGGTCTGTACCCCGTACCCCTGCATTTTCGTACCCAGGCTCCAGGTTCCTGAGTTCGCATGCCTTCCTGGGGCCCTAGAGCTCAGCTGCTTGGTTGTTTGGGGTACCTGGCAGGCTCTAGCCCAGCCGGTGTGGATACCGGACACAGGGAAGCCGCAGGGATAGGGAGGACAGTGTTTAGGAACATAGCCAAGGGAGCACAATTAAGGGTAGTGGCTGAAGCCGAGGTGGCCAGGATGCTGCTGGGGCAGAGGGATCTTTGGAGGTGCCTGGAGCACAGTCTTCACTCTGGTTGGTGCGAGAGAAGCACAACTATGGGTAAGGAGTGCAGGAACCCTCCTGCCCGATCAGGGGCCGATGCCACTTGAGGTGGACCCCTTGGGCCACAGAGGCCGGGAGTCGGACTGTCTGTGACGCTGGTCCCAGCTTGCTGAGGCAACAGTCAGCTCCCCGGAGTGGGTGTTTCGGATGCCCAACCGGTGATTCCGCGCGACAGGAACAAGCCCGGGGCGGCGCGGCGCGACTCGACGCCCTCCGCTCAGGCTCCAGCTTCGGTGGCACGCGAAGAAGACCCCAGGGAGCTGCCGCTGGGAGGTCAGTGATGCACTTGCGTCCCGGGCTCTCCCTGCCTCTAGGTCACAACCGGGCTACGTGCAGCCCAGCGGCCGCGGTAAGAGAGCGTGACCCGGCTGGGGGCAGGGCCGGGTGGAGGGTGGTACCACCGCGCGGGGTGCCTGGACCGTACCACCGTCCGGCCCCGGGGGTCGCCGCCAGGCAAGGCGCCCCGCAAGCCCCGCCCGGCAGGTGGTGGCCCCTCCCCAGGCCGACGTGCAGAAAAGAACGCGCGGGCCGAGACCGCGAGGGGCCGCGCGACAGTGGGCGGGGCGCGCGCGGTCCCCCCATCGCGCCCACTGGTTGCGGAGTGGCAGGGCGGGACCGGCTCACTGCCCCATTGGTTATCGTTCGGGTCTTTTGCATACTAGGTGGGACTTGGGGGGGTGCGAGGAACGGGACGGGGGCGCGAGGGTGGCCGCTGTTGCAGCTGAAGTTGGTCGGAGAACCTGCGATTGCCCGGCGCCGGGATCTCAGGTGACGCGCAGGGGTCCCAGGCTGGCAGGTGGGGCGCACTTTGGAAGCCGCCCTCAGCCAGGGGCTGCGGGGAAGGCGGGCGGGCAGGGGCGGTGCGGCTTGGACGTCCAAGTTGTGTGTGTGGGGGGGTGACCCCTTCACGACTCGCCTGCCCACAGGGCCGCCCCTCCAGGCGCAGGGCAGCCACTGCCCAGCGCACACTGCGCTGCTCCAACCCACTGTGCGTGTGACAGCGGCTGATCTGTCCCTGGGCTGCGCCAGCCCTTAGCCTCTCGGTGGCCCTGGTCTGGCGGGCAGGCGGGTGGCCATGCAGAGCGGAGGGCGCCCGCAGGCGCGGGAGTGGACTGTTTCATGGGCAGGCCTGCCGAAGCAAGCCGGGGTGTGGGGACGCTCGGGGATCCTCCGCCTTCCACGTGGGAGGACTGAGGCTGGGCCAGGTACCCTCTTGGAAGGAACTTTCTTCTTATGTGCTCCAAGGTTCCAGGCTGTGCAGAGCCCTCAGGACTACCTCGAGGTGACCCAGGAAGACATCCACTACTTTATCTTTCCTCCATTTCTGCCACTTTCTACAAGCAGTCAGGACAGTGGGCCTGTTGGTGGGGTCCAGGAAAGGCTGCACGCAGAAGTCCGCCATGGAAATGTGGACCAGAAGTGTGTCCAGAACAGCTCTTACAAGGCTGCACACCTGCAGCAGCCCCTGTCCCCTCTGGGCAGGGCAAGTCTCGTCCCTGTAGAGGGAGGGAAAGCACCCTAGAGGGACCCTTTGGTATCACCATAGTAGTCATCCTGCAGGTGCAGGGAGGTTGTGTGTCCTTGGGCCTGAGAATCTACAGAACAGACTTACTCCCTGCAGCCACTTTCTGTGGATGATCCTCAGTGAACTGAGCTCTCACTTCAGCTGGGCACCCACAAGAGCACCGTTCACAGCACAACCTAGCCTCATCTGGCTGGACTGCCTGGTGAGGGGATGACAGTGACTGACCCACACCAATACCTGCAGGCACCCATCGTCACAGCCTCACCAGGGAAGGGGACGTGCCTTTCAGGGGACTGTGGGCTCTCAGAATCTCATTTCACATATCTCACACTATTGTCTTCAAAGTAAAATCTAAAACTGAAAAGTAAACTTTGCAGTTGAAGTTTTGCTTCATGACCCAAAGCACTGAGAGCTTTGGGGGGGCCATGGGGCTCTTTCAGCCTGGAATAATTGTGTCAGCAAAGAGCTCTACCCCACCCCACTAGAGCACAGTGCCTCTGGGAAGCTTTTCAGAGCCTGGAAAAGCCCTACACAGTGGCTTCAGAACAAATACATGTCCCTCAGGAGACAGGCAGGGGGGTATAGCTCGGTGGCACAGCACCTGCCTGGCAAGCACATGGTCTCGAGTTCGATTCCCAGTAAAAAGAGAAGTGGAGGAAGGGCAGGCAGTATGTGGTGTGTATTGGCTTGGGAACATAGGAGCTCAGATATGGAGTCCATGGTCTGGGACCCCTAGCCCACTCTGTGGTAGGGTTTTTGGGTGGTACCAGTCATAACCCTTTGCTGGGCTATGCCCTTAGCTGGGTCAGGACTAGTGCCCACAGGTGCATCCAGTCCCCCTGAGTGTGAGCAGGGAGTATGGTGAGGGGGGCAGACCCCTGGGTCCCAGGCCTCCCACCTGGGGTGGTGTAGGGAACTCTTTTTGGTTCTCATATTAGTCCAGGAAGTTTAAATTTGTAATTCCATGGATAAGTTATCTGAATCCCATCAATTTTAATCTACCATTTCCAACACAACCCATAGCAAGAATAAAGACACTAAGGCATATTTGTATTTATGGGGAGCCAAGGGGTCCTTAGTCCCGCCATGGTGATGGCTATCTTGAACAAAGGGCTCCACCTAGGACTGAACCCCAGGTTTTATTTAGTCATGAAGGAGGAGTGGCTTGAGGACGAATGACTGAAAATTGCAGGAAGTAGTTGAGTGGTATGAGGTGGGCTGCATTTACCTCTGTCATATACAGAGGGAATGTGTAGAAAAAGTAATTTGCACTATACCATTGAGATAGTATCTAATATTTTGAGGTCTGGTGCTTTAGCTCTGATGTATCTTTTAGGCCCCAGGAAGTCATAGCCTCTTTTTTTTTTTTTTTTTTATTTGTAATGGCTGGCTCAGCCTGCCCTGGGGGTGGGGCTGGAGCAGTGTGTAGTGCTAGGGATTGAACACGGTCCCTGCGGTTGCCTAAGCTTGCCTACGCAGGCCCTTTAGACCGCTGAGCTATCTCGCCGGCCCCATAGCCTCTAGCTTGAAGCTTGATCCCAGCCAATAGTGTGGAGCATTGGCTCTTGGTCCTGTTTTGACCTGGCTCATACTAAAGAGCAACAGGTGTGAGTTATCAGGGAAACATGCATGCCATCTTTGAATACTACCACCACCTCGTCGGCTAGATCAATATTCGTTGCTTAAAGCCAATTAAAGAGATTTAAAAAAATCCTAGCCAGCTCTATAAACATCAATACATGGAAAATGGGTCAGGCACAGCCAAAATTGAGACAATTGCTCATTTCAAAGAGAGCTGTTCAGGTGATCCTCTTCCACAGGGTGGTCACCAGTTGGTCTTTGCATTTGAAGCTCCATGCCCATGTGGGTCTGTCATCTACCAGTCGGGAGCCATAGATCTGCTGCAGCAGGCTTGAGAGGTCCAGATAGGTACAGTCAGGGGGACTTTCTGGCTATGGACACCAGGTTGGAAGCCTCTTGCTGCCCAGCCTCTGGCATTCCTGCCTCAGGCAGGAAAAGGGGCATAGCAGTGGGCTTCCAAAAGTCCTGGCCTCTGAGGAACCTTCCATGGCAACCATGGGTGTCCTTGCTATTCCCAGTTAGGACTTCAGTTTCTCTGAGACCTACCCCAGAAGAGGTGGCACATACCAGCCCAGCTCTAGACTCCATCCTAAATATGTCCTTTCCTTGAATCAGGCCAAAGGAGCCCATGATCTAGGACAGTGATAACAAACCTTTTAGAGTTTTCAATGATAACAGCCTGCTGTAGCACACATACCTAGGTTCACTATAACTGGGTCAGGGTGACCCCATCTCAACCACCAGTGCCATCCATGGCTGTATAGGGCCCCAGCCCTAAGGTTTGAGAGCATGCAATCTGCCTCAGGATCTGGGCTCTGGGAGAGGCTACAGCCAACACAAGGGCCCAGTGGTTGAGCTGGGCTATGGAATCTACTCTGCCCTGATTTCAAAGCTGCCACCTCACAGCAAAGACTTTCCATGAACTTGGGGAGAGAAGAAACAGCTCCTTTTCACACTGCCTACACCCCCACCCTATGGTAGCCATGCTCCTCTGGGTAAGCTCCTAGGTCTGACTGAGGAGTCCAGGACCCACCACCACGAGTTCTCTGGGAGACAGTAAACCACCGATGGGTGAGTCTACCTTGTCCTGGTATCTTGGGTCCTTGCAGCTGGTCAGACCCAGGATAGATGAGGGGAAGCCAGGTAGAAGGGTCCAAACAAACCCAAGTTGGGCAGAGCCAGTAAAGGGGACTACAAAGGCAAGAGGGCTAAGTGGCTATGGACCCTACTGGGCAGTGGTCCCTGAAACATTCTTCTTGAGTGGCTCAGAATATTCCCTAGTCATCCACACATGAACCCTGCAGCATCAAGACACATTTGAGCCACTATGGGCAGTTTATTGAAGTTCATGGTCAGGGTAGGGGAAGCCTGTTCATGCACCTCCCATCCCCAATAGCAGTAGTGGCCTCTGGGGCCTGTTGAGTTCTGAACTGTGTCCACTTCTTCAAGGGGCTTGTCAGACTTGGTAAGGACTAGGGCAACGCTCGCACAGCCTCCTGAAGCACAGATTCCAGGCACCAGAGCCTCCCCCTCCATGAGAGCAGAATCTGTGATCAGACTCGTGTTGTCCTTGTGGCTTGTCTGATTGCCCTGGCTCGTCTGTCCTCCATGGCACTTCTGCAGCACAGGTCTGGAATAGGAGCTGCTACCTCCAGCTCTGCCTCATGGTAGTGACTATGGGGAAGACATAGGCTGAGGAGGCTGGGCTGGGGAGGGCCCATGCCACAGGGTAGGGGACAGACCTACCCTCTAGATTTAAGGTGGGCACTGTGACTGAGCTCTGGGGGGCTCCCTCAAGGGGATCTTCTCCAGATGAAGGCAGAAGGTCCTGTGGAGAGCAAAGTTCAGCTGGGTGGCAGGGGTTCCCACCTTCCCACCTTTCGCAGAACTGCTCTGACCTGTGTGGCAGGGGGAGCTCTGTATGGCTGTGGAGGCAGGGGCAGTGCAGCTCCTGTCTGCTGGATAAACTGCTGCAGGTTGCACTGTCGCAACTCCCGGTTCAGTTCCTCCAGCTCTCGTGCCTGAGCCTGGGGCACACAGGACTGTTAGGGGTCAAAGCCACCAATCCTGTGGCCTTTGTGCCCTATAATTTTCTCTCCCTAGTCAGATCCTATGTCAGACCCCATGTCCAGCTATCCAGGGTGGGGAGGTGGCATGAGCTGGGGTCTCTGGGACTCACCTGCAGTGCGCGTTCAGCTGCCTCCAAAGCCCGGCTCACCAGGGCCAGGCTGCCCTGCACCTCCATACTCTGCCGCTCCTGGATAGCCAGGTCTTGGCGTAGGCGCTCAGTGGCAGACAGTGTGGCAGAGGGGGGCCCAGGGGCCTCAGCAACCAGCAGCTCAGCCTCCAGGGCGTGGGCCTGTGCATCCAGGGCCTGTAGCTGGGCAGCATGCTCTGCAGTGGCTGCACTCAGCGCCTGCAGACGTGCCTGCCCCTCTCGCTCCCTGGCTTCTTCCCACTTTAGCTCCTGCTCCCAGAAGGCCTCATGGCCCAACTCCTCTGCGTTCCTGTGTACCCTGAGCTCCATGCTCTGTAGGTCTTCACAGCAGCCTAGGTTGGGTGCCCCAGGGGCTGGAGACTCAGAAGATGAAGGGTTGGGGGCCAGCCTGGGACAACCCAGGCTAAATGTCAGTGCTCTGTGGGACATCTGCTCTGGTGTTGCCCGTGGCTTGGGAGGCAGGCTGGCACGAACTGGGCATCGTTCTGGGGGAAGACAGTTGTCAGAAGAGGGCCTTCCGGCTAGGCTGGGCCCTGTCCGCCTCAGTACAAACTGGACATCATTGGCGAATTGCCCACAAGTGGCCTGGGCATCCATTGGACACTCTTGTGGCAATAGCTGACGTTCCTTCTCCTTAAGACGCTGCACAAGCACAAAGCGACCTGTCTGGCCTGAGGAAGAAGGCAGAGGTCAACTGGAAAATGGGGCAGCCTCACCCCAGCCTCAATTATTGGGCCCATCAGCAACCAGGAGACTCACCTATGGCTTGGGCTAATGCAATGACCACTTCCTGGCAGGTAGTCTGCTCTGAGACCCCACAGACCACCCGCTGAATGCCATCCACCCATACCTTCAGCTCCATGGTGGACAGCCCCAGAACCATCCCGGGCCTGTGAGAAGGAAACAGGCAACAGGTCACGTCCTGCCTGGCGCTCCCCTCCTACTTCTCCTCAGCTGATACCCATGGTTCAGAGTATCTGCAAATACTCAGGGAATCCGCGACCAGCCCTGGCCTCCTATGAATCTGCAGCCCCACCCAGAGGCCGCGCATTCCTTGGCTGGCCAAGGAACTAGTTTGGCCATGGTTCCCCCTACTCCACCTGCACCCACACCGGAACTAGGCGAATCATTAACCAGGTCCAGGATTTCCTGCCCACCCGCCACCTCCTGCACCACCTGGCTCAGTGGCCACTGCCCCCTCCTGTAGGCAGCCATCCCAAGCGCCCAAAGGCACTCGCACAAACAAGACGTTGCCCGCTGCCAAGGGAACCCCCCCTCTCCCCCATGATCTTCTCTGGCCCTAGAAAAGACGTGTCATGACCCAGACCTGACCTTCGTACCTGGAGCACAGGCGGCAGCCCCCAGCCCCGCTCCAAGTTTCTCCGCCTGGGGAGTACGCTAGCCCCGGAAGTCAGCACCCGTTCCAGGACCCCCGGCTGCGAGGGAGTCTGGGTGCCCCCTCAGTGGCAGGCGGTTTTAGGTGCGCCTGGCCCGCCAGTCCAGTCCGGCGAAAGACTCCTCCGCGGGAGCCGGCGCCTTCGACGGCCCGTGAGCCCGGCCAGTGAGCCGGGCCAGCTCAGCTCGTCGGCCACCAGCCTCCGGCCCCGGGACTGCGGCACCTAGACAACCTGCGGCCCCACTGCCCGGCGCGCCCTAGCCCAGGCACCTCATTGGCCCGCGGCCCGCAGGCCCCGCCCCAAAGCACCTCAATTAGCCCTATGGCGTGGGCCTCCCGCTTCACGACCACACCCATTCCCTGCCGCCTTCCGCCCTGCCCCATTGGCTTGGCTCTTCCCCGCCCCGCCGTTCCCAGGTGTGGGCGGGGCTGAGGCTATGTGGGGGGCGGGGGGGGGGGTCCGCCTCGGGGGCAGGACCCGAGAAAGCAGCTAGCTGCCCCAAACCGGGCGTAAGGGTGTCTGTGGCACTGGTTCACACGCAGCGAGGTGCTTCAGGTGTGCGGCCTCACTCCCAGGCCGACTTCCTCTGCAGCCTTGCAGTGTGACTGCTCCTGGACCAAGGAAGAGGGCGCCGGCCCTGATTTCGCATCCCTTGCGTGTGTCCATGAGGCGGAGGTGCCATAGCTTCCTCCTTCCCCGCCTCTCCTCACCCCAAACCCCTTCGGCTGGGCCTCTCTGACCTTGTTCACTTAAAGCCGGAGAGTTGGCGGCCAGGGAAGAGGGTTGGGATGACAGCGCCCTTCGGGGAGGCGGAGCCGTGAGGGCCCACAGAGCTCCTGGACTGGAGCTGGTGGGCGCTGGAGCCTTGGTGGGGGAGGGGGCGCCCCGAGGCCGCAGGAACAAAGCCCCGCGCTCTTTGTTTGAGATGCCCTCCTGAGCTGTGGAGCCCGGCCCTTCAACTGGCCAAGTGAATTGGAACCCCTCCCCCACTTCCCTGCTGTCCGGAGTGAGAAACTCAAGTCGGCCTGGAGACTTGAAGTCGGGGTTCTTGCCTGCCCAGGCACAAAGGTAGAAGGTGTGAGTGGTCAGGACAGGTGGCACAGGCTGGAGTGCTCCACAATGTCATGGGCAGAGGTGATGTCACCCGGGCTGTCAAGGATGATCTCCACTGCCCAGGGGCTGTAGAAGTGGAGAGGCCAGACCTCTGCACGTGGAGTTCAGCACCACTACAGCTTCTCATCACAATTTTCAGTTCCCCTGAATCAGCTCAGAATCCCACTTCCTACAATCTTGGAACACACCCACTCCCACCGAGGGCTCCCCACAGAGTACTAATGCTCCAAATACCCACGGACAGGGACTGGGGAGATAGTTCCGTGGCACAAGTGTCTGCCTGGCAAGTGCAAGGTCATGAGTTCAAACTCTGGTCCCACAAAAAAAAAAAAAAAAAAAAAAAAAAAAAAATACCATGGATAAACACAGTTAGTCCAGGGCTACAGGACTCTGTGTGGTCCCCTGGCTGGCTCAGTTTAGAAGGGCTGTGCCCCAACCTTTGACATCTCTGCTTATGGACCAAGGTCTCCCTGGAGGCTGCTGGTAATAAACAGCCCCTCCCTCCTGAGTGTCTGTAACCAGGGTAACAGTATAGAACCCTTCCCTCCTCAGGCTTGCTTGGAGTTCAGGCCTCAAGTGAGCTAGGGGTGAGGCCCTGAGCTGGGGGGGAGGGGGATAGGACACAAGTAAAGGGCACAGGAACAGGGGGAGCACCACTGATTCTTGTCTAGGCTGAGAGCCCAGGGCATAAAGAAAATAGTAGGGAAAGTGGGCACACTGTGGACATATGTGGCTGGTAGTCTCATGTCCTGGCCATCTCTGGGAATTCTCAGAGAAACCCCTTAACCTGGCTGAGCTGCCTAGTGCTTTCTGACACGGAAAGGAAGTCTGATGGCATCTGAGATGCAGGGTCGACTTGGCCCTGCCACCCCTCCCAGCTCCTCACCAACTTCTAGTATGGCTCCTAAGCCCCGTCATGAGTCTAAAGAGGAACAGGTTCTCCTGGATCTGGCAGGAGAGAAGCCAGTTGGCAGTGACTCAGGGCCTCCAGACACCATACCTACAGACACCATGGCTTCCTTGTGCTCCCGAAATACCAGTCCCCCCGCCACAAGGGTGGGCTCCACCAGCACACGGTAAGGAGAGGAAGGAGGGTGGCCTGCCTGCTGGGTTGGGTCATCCAAAGGGCCGGGCCTGCTGGTGCAGTGGGGGTGCTGGTACTGCAGGTTGGCACCTGAAGCCCTGGACCCCAGTACCCTACGGCTGCTGTGGGAGCAGCGAGAACTAGAGATCCAGGCCCTACGGTGGGCCATCCATCATGGCAAGAATGCCCGGCACCAGCACATCCTGCAGGAAGTGGCAGGACTCCCACCTGAGAGGTCAGCCCAACTCACCTTCTGTCCTTCCCTGACAAGCCAGTCCTCACCCTGACCTTGGTCTCTAGTACTAGGTTTCACCTGCCCTGATGTTCCACCCTAACCTTGAGTTAGCTGATAAGCTGGAAATCAACCCTAAGTGGGCAATCAACCCTTCCCCAGACCTGCTGGGCCTGACCTACATTGGCTTGCTGCAGTGCCCCCTAGCATGTGAGGGCAGTGGGCCCCTCTTTTGATACTGACCCAGAGGTGAGGACAACTGAGTTGCTCCTCTTCTCAGGAGCTCCTACAGCCAGGATGCATTACTGCAGAACCAGGTCCAGAAGCTGACTCTGGAGCTGAGAGCACAGAAGGAACAAGCCCAGCTGGTGAGGGTGTAGGATGGGATCTGCCAGGCCTCAAGGAAGGGGGGACCCCTCACTGCCTGCTACTCCTTCCCAGGAGAAGGAGTTCTTGGAAGTGCAGTTAGCACAGGCTACAGATAAGCTGCAGCATCTGGAGGCTGAGCTACAGGCCTTCCAGAAGTCCTGCCTCCTGCATCTGGCCCAGTCGTCCTGGGTGGGGCGCATCCTGCGGTCACAGACTGGCAGTGTAGAGGTGAGCCCATGCCCTGGTCTGCTGCCCTCTGCCTCCTCTGAATCTCTCCCCAACCTGCCCTGGACCACTCTAGGGCAGCCATTGGCCCTCATGCAAGCAGGTGTCTTTTTTTTTTTGAGCGGGACCAGGGTTCAAACTCACGACCTTGCACTTGCCAGGCAGGCACTTGTGCCACGGAGCTATCTCCCCAGCCCCTAAGCAGGTGTCTCTTCGGGCTTCTAGCCAGTCTGGAAATTTTCTGGCCTGCTGCCCCACCTCCCAACACAAATTGCTGGTAAAGTCGTGGGGAGAAGTGTACAGGGCATTGCTGCCTTCCCACCAGGCCCTGCCCACGGACTGGTGGGCCTTTCCTGTAGGTGATCACTGCAGAGACTCTAATAGAGTCTGAGAACTCCTCTGAAGAGAATCAGGAGCCTGCTGGAGAGGTGAGCAAATTGTCCCCCACACCTGGTTGGGCCTCTGGGGCCTGCAGGAGAGTAGAGTGTGTGCCTATTGTGTTCTGGCCAGGGATTCCGCCTGGAGGATGTGGATTGGAACAGCATTGCTCAGCGGTACCCTAACCTCCTCACCAGCATCCATTCCAGCTCAGACCGAAAGTAACTGTGCTGGGCAGGTGTCCTGGGGTGGGAGGATTGCCCAGGCAGAAGTGGACTGGGGCCTATTCCTAACCTTCAGTATCCCTAGAGGGGATACTGATCAGCTCTGATCTGTAGAATGAGGAGGAAGGGAAAGAAAGGCAGGGTAGGGCAGGGCAGGGCAGGGCCATTTGGGCTGCTAGTAATGGGATCTATGTCCCAGGTGGAGCTGCACAGGGCGGGGCCTGGGAGCCAGGGCAGCCAGTGAGCAGAGCATGGTCCCAGGCAGCTACCGCTGTCCTCGGGGCTGGACTCGCCAGGCTCAGACTCCCCCCACAAGCTTGTGGAGAGGCAGCACAAGAGCCTGGAGTGGAGCACTCTGCCCTGTGAGGGCACCAGCAGCTCCGGGGGTGCAGACTCGGACTCCAGCAGCTGCCAGCTGGTCCTGCACCCCTGAGTGCAGAGGGTGATAGGGCACTCACCACCAGCAATGGACACAGCCTCCTCCGAGCAGACTGTAGTGTTGGCAAAGAGTTTCATCAGAGACTCTGAAGGTGGGCCTCCTCATCACTACATCTCCACCCAGAGCTCCTTCAGCCCCCAGGGTCCTGCCCCTTTCCTCTCAGCAACCCAGCTCTTGTCTCCCAGGAGACATCCTTGGTAGATGCTAGGTGGCTGACCCCCTTCCTAGATAACCAGAAATTCCGATCCCACCAATCTGGCCAGACCTTGCTGGAGCCTGTCGCGGACCTTTGCCCTCAGGGCACGGGGCATACAGCAAGGTGAGGGGCAGCCCAGCTGGACTGGGGCAGGATGGTGGTTGGCAGGAGTTGGTGTCTGCAGAGTGCTTGCTCCCGCTTCAGCCAGGCCGGTGGCAGCCTGCAGATCGTGGCTGTGAGCCAGCGGGAGAAGTGCGTGCGCATCCTCAATCGCTCACAGGACGCTGCAGACTTGGGTGGCTTGGTGCTGCAACAGCGGGTGCACGACTGTCCGGTGCGCATGTTCCGCTTCCCGAACGGCACGGTGCTGGAGCCGCAGCACCACCTCATGGTGCGCCCATGTGCCCCACCCCACCCGCCCCTTCCGTCTCCCGTGCACCTGGCTTCATCTTGTGCCCACTGTTCCAGGTGTGGGGCCAAGGTACTGGCGGCATCAAGCAGCATCCACCCTTTTCCTCTGGCCAGGACCCCCTCCAATCTCACTGCAGCCGGGGCTGCGTGACGCTCCTCCTGGACTCCCAGGGCCAGGTCAGAATCATGGCCCCCTAGGAGGCGGCTGTTAGAGTGGTATTGTTGGGTGGTTGACATACTGCTGTGGTCTGCAGGTCCTAAGTGAGTACCAGGCACCACTCTGTGTGACCTCAGGCTCAAGTGTCTTCGCGAACAACACCAAGAGGTCCATCGACCGCTTCCCGCTTCCCGAGGCCAGGGCTGGAGCCCACACTGCAGAGCCCCAGAGCCGACCTCGGCCCCCGAGCTGGGGTCAGGTGCAGGAGGCCAGAACCGGACACCAGAGGCCAGGGTGGGCACCACAAGCACGTTTTTTAGATGCTCTTCCCGGATTCCCTCCCCTGCCTGCCCGGAGGGTCAGGAACCTCACTCACGACCCACTCGCTCCCCACTGCTTGCTCAGGTCACAGCGCCTCCTGCCACTTGAGAGACTCCGGAAGCCTGTCCACCTGAGGGAGGGGCCGACGCGGCTCCGGGGCACCAAACTCACTACGGGCCCCCTGCATACCATCCCAGGTGAGTGTGGGTGCTAAGTACAGGGGTGCAAGGGCAGGATGCGCCTAGCCTGGCCGCTTCCCTCCCCACCTGCAGAGGCGCTGGAGGTGGCGAAGAAGCTGGAGCTTGGTGTGCCTGGGAAGGAACGCAGCACCCGCGTGAGTGTGCACCTGACCCAGCCGTCCCACCTGCTTGCGGGGCCGCTAGCCAGAGCCAGCAGGGCCTGACACCCCCCACCCCCAGGTGTGCCGGAGAGGTGTGGACCTGGGCTGCCCCATGGTGGCCCTGTCTGTGCAGAGCACGGCTGAGAGCCGGTTTGGCTTCCGATTCCTATGCTGCCCGCCCATTACCGCTGATGTACATCAACGCCTGTGGAAGGTGTAGACTACCCAGTGATCTGGCTGCATTATTTATTGACCAAAGTGGTCTATGAAGTAAACCACATTCTGCACCCCAGTTGAAATGATTCACTTGGTTTCTGGGGCACGGTCCCAAGAGGAGACTGCATCCTGCCCGTGGTTGGGGGCCCCCAGATCCACCAGGGATGGGAGGCTGGGTGGGATGAGCAGCTTAGACCCTGGGCCCCTGGAAAGCCCAGGCCAGCTCTGGCCCAGGCCTTCCTGGCTGACCTTTCCCAGGAAGCCCAGGACCTAGGGAAGGTCCCAACCCTGACTCCCTTCCACCAAGAGGAAGCTCTCTAGGCCCAGGCCCACCTCCCACTCTCCCAGCCCAGGTGTTCTGGGTCTGTGGGACCAGAGGGCCCCAGGGGCTCCCAGGACACCAAGGGTTCCCATTGGGCACTGTCCAGGCAAGTCCAGTGGTGGCGGGCTTTTCACCAAGGGCAAGGATGGACTGGGATGAATGGCTCAGGTACCACAGGCAGCAGGGGGCTGGGGGTCAGGCTGCTGGATCCAGGGCTGGCTTTGGTTCTGGACATCACTGGGCTCAAGGGTGGAACCTGAGCCCCCCTCTAGGGCTCTCTGGGTGGCCACTGGGGCCAAACCTTTGCCCGGGCCAGGGCCCAGGCTGCCCAGGGCTCTGAGCCTCCGTCTTCTGACTGGAAGGTCAACAGAGCCCCAGGGGGAGTTCTTGGCTGAATCAGGTGACATTGGGTCCTTTGGTGGAGAAGGAATCAGGTGACAACAAAGTGTCCTAGTAGGCTCTGGAAAGCAAGAAAAGACCATATCACAGGGGTCCAAACAGACACAGGATTTCCAGGAGGTGGAGGGTTCCTTGGCACTGTGGTCTTCCAGCCTGGGGTGGTAGCCATTTGAGGGGAGTAGTGAGCCTGCCCGAGGGATCTTCAGTGTCTGCCCTGACCCTCTAGGTGGCAGAAACCTTGTTTCCTAGGCCCACTGCCTGTACTCCCCAGAAAGCATGTTCCCTGGACCTTGAACTATAACTGTGGCTTGGGCTGGCCACTTCCAGGGCAGATGGAGGCCTGAAAGCCCAGACCGTAGCTCTGGGTCAATGAGAGCCCATCCTTGAGAGCTTTCTGGGAGCTTGAGGGCCCTAGACCAGTAACTAAACCTCTGCTACAGTAAAACAGCTGGTTGGGGTCACCTAGCACTTTATTGGACCTGATACCTGGAATAGGAGGCCTTTTTCCAGAGTGTCCCTGCCTTGTCATCATTCCAGTCACCCCTCCTGGCTGCCTGCTTGCTGTCCACCCACCCGTGCAGTCCTCATCCACAGGTGGATGCTGGGGCCCACTCACGGTTTTCTTAGACACATTTCCAGGCAGCAGGCAGACTGCCCTGACCTAGTCCCCAGGGTCACTCTGCCGAACATGAATCCTTGTTCCACCAAGGTCAGTGCCCTGTACAGGTTCCCTGCTTGGCTTGATCCTTGATCCCTGAGTCTGTTACAGGTTCTCCCAGCGAACCTAGTGGTCTCCTGCCTTCTGCCCCAAGAACTAGGTGCATCGGCAGGGACAGGGGATTAGACCCCTCGCCGTGAGCCTCTCCCACCAGGGGAGCTGTGTGGCCCACCTCTCCTGAGCTGGCAGGTGGACTTGAGGCTCCTGCCTCCACGCGGAGGGACAGTACCTGAGGCCAGGCTCAGGGCATCAGGGGAGGGCTTAGGCCCAGCCTGGTCCTCTTGCTGCTCAGGAGGTCTCCAAGGATCCTGGGGGGTTGCAGCCCCTTCCTGCTGGGACCCCAGTGGCCTGTAGGGGAAGTGGGAGCTAAGGCCTAGCCTTGCTGATCGATGTTGGCCTTTTCCACCAGCCTGGGGCTCCTACCACCAGTTCATCTGGTTTCCTGGGGCAGGTAACCTCTCAGCCAAGCCTCCCCCACCCCCAAGCCCCCCAAGCCAGATGGGACACATGGTGGGAGGGCTTGAGAGGAGAGTACCCACCACAGGCCAAGCCCAGCCACCACATCACAGCTGTACGTGGAGTCAGGCCCTACAGTGGAGGAAGAGGCAGCCACACCTTGTCTGGGCAGCGGCACCTGGGCCTGGGGAGGAAGAGGACTGAGGTGGAGACCCTGGCTGGCATGGCTATGAGCAGGGTACTGCCATACCAGTGGCCCCAGGTGCTGGGCTCCCTGTAGAAGAAAGGCCTGGGTGCCAGTCTCCCCCAGCGGGTAGAGTCCTGGCCCACTTAGGGATGGGACAGACGCACCTGGCACTGGTACCTGCGTTCCCGCAGGCCTTTGATAGGGTTTCCACAGAGGACCTGAGCAGCACCTGAGGAAAAAGTTGTGGCTCAGCCTGGCCTGGGTTTGGGCCTGCAAATTTAGTCTAGGCTGGCGTGGGTCATTTACCATGGGTGAGGTTGCTGGAGTGGTCTTCAGGGGCCAGATCCTGGGGGAGCAGGCCTTCACGCAGGAGTCCTCCAGGGCCCACCAGGGACAAAACCCAGGACTGGGTTTCAGGCAGTGTCACTACTGGGTCATGTTTCTGCAGGATGGTTCTGTGAGTGTGATCTGGCCAGGATCAAAACCAGAAGTCAGGCCAGCCTCAGACTCTGTCCTGAGAGCGTGACCCTGCCACCAAGAAGCACTTAGGAGGCTGAGCAGGAGGACTGCCATTCGTTTGAGGCCAGACTGGGCTGCATAGTGAACTTAAGGTCAGCTTAAACTACCCAGTGAAACCCTGTCTCAAAAATAGTTAATAAAAATAGGGCCAGTGAGATAGCTCAGCTGCCTAAATGCCTGCGTAGGCAAGCGCAGGGACCAGGGTTTGATCCCCAGGACCATAGGCCATGCTGGCCCTGCTCCTGGGCATGCTGAGTGCTGCATGGTGGTATGTGCCTGCAATTCCAGTGTGGGGGAGGCTGAAAACAGAACGATCACCAGGAGTTTTGAGCTGCATAGTAAGACCCTGTACCATGCGCCAAATACATAAAATAAATAAAAAGCCTGGCCACTGATAGTCTCTTCCCTTCCAGAGAGACTCTCAGCCTAGACCTTCTCTATCTGCAGATCAAGGGGAAGGCTAGGTGCTACTCATAAGGTCAGCATCCTGGAAAGGGGCAGGTTAGGAGGGGCAGTCATGTACCTTGGAGAGGCCTGGGGGTTGGGATCCCCCTCTTGGGGGCCAGGGCCAGATAGGTCTCTTCTGGGGTGGGGTACTGGGGTAGTGGCCAGGTTTCCAGGTGGTTGTGTGCCCTACCCAGTGGGGGGAGGCCACTGTCCAGCATGCTGCCTTCCTTGATGGCCTCTTTCACCATGAACCAGTCCTGGCTCAGCTTCCGGGGGGCAGGCAGGTCAGTGTAAGTGGTGGGCACCTCATCTAGGATGCGCAGCTGGGGGACTAGCTTCTTCACCTCTGCCCTGTAATTGTAGCACTCAGGGGCCTGCAGAGAAGAGAGAGGCAGTGGGCCTGGTCCCCTAGGCCCTTCAGACCTACTGGGTCCTGGTCTTCCTCACTGGCCCATGGGATATGTGGCCTCTCCACTCTCTGGCCCTGGTCCAGATCCAGGGATGCCCTCTGGCCAGTGCGACTGCCATAAGCTGAGTGGTCCCTCTTCCTTGGGTGGGTGCTGAAGCTGGCACAGGTGCCACCAGGTGTAAGTGCAGTGCAGGAGCAGGGACCCATATCCTGCAGGGTGCTGGGGTGACAGCTCCAAGCAGGGTACTCCCAGACTGACATGTGAGTGCATCCCATTGGTACACAGGCCTGCAGAGGCCAAGATGGCCCTGGGCAGGGCCTGTGCAACTGTATAGATGGCTTATACACATGTGCAAGTGCTTTTGTGGAAACTGGACTAGGCAGCTGTGGTTCTTGGTGCTGGGCCTCCTGGGGCACAGCCCGGGGTAAGAGGTGGCATGTGTGCATGTGTCTGTGGGGCCCATCAGGCTGGCACTCATAGACACACTCACTGTGGGCTTCTAGGTTGAGTTCACAATTGATACAGGGCCTAGGTTCCCCCCAGCAGTGCTGCCCAGGTGCCCACTTCCCATACCTTGTTGGCTGGGCCAGCGGCTGGCTGCAGGCACACCAGGTTGCCCTCCAGGGTGAGTGTGGCCAACTGTGGGCACAGCTGCAGGTAGCGCACCTGCCCCAGGTCCTCCAGGCTATTGCCTTCAAGATCCAGCACCTCCAGCTGGTCAAGCAGGCACAGTGGGCTCAGGTCTGAGATGTCATTGTAGGAGATGTAGAGCTCCTGGGGACAGAGGGGTCTCAGAGGCTGCCTGGCCACTTCTCCTGCCTCACCCCAGGGGCTGCAGACCTACCTTCAGCCCTGGGAAAGAGCCAATGCCATCCAGGTCAGTGAGGCCACAGCGAGCCAGCCAAAGCACCTGCAGGTGGCTGAGAGAGGTGCCCAGGTCTCTGTGGAAGGGGCAACTGGTTAGTGTCACCCTGGAACAGGGGGCACTGCATCTGGCTGCCTCCAGGAATGGGAAGGGGCCCTAATCCCTGCAGTAGCCTCCTGCTTTGGGCTGCTATTGGAGGAGCCCCACTCCTCCAGTGTTGGGCGGCCTGGGCCTAGACCTAGCTCCAGCCCCAGGAAGCTGCCTTTACCCTGAGTAACCTGATCTACTGCCGGGCCTCCCTGCCTGGCTCCCACTGCAGCCGTAGGGCATCCCTGTACTCTATGGCTGGCTTCCTCACAGCCAGCATTTAGTACTTATGTGTCCATGAATTCCTCCATGCTGTCTGCCTCCAGCCTATAACCTGCTCTGCTTATTTCTCAGCCACTCATCTGTCTCTGTGTGGCAGGCTCCTGGCTGGGATTTGTGCCCAAGGATTCCTCCACGTGGCTCCCAGAAACCGTTTCATCTCTAGCTGCTCACAGATGCCTGCGCCCTCTGCTCATGTGCTTGTTGGCTGGGTTCTCGTCATCTCCCTGCTAGGCATTGCTCCACTGGCTTCAAGTGTTTCAGTGAAGAAGTCTGAGGAAAGGGTTGCTTTCTTATCCTTAAAAGACAGCTTGGGTTGGACGCAGTAGTACTCACCTGTTATGCCATTTATTCAAGAGGCTGAGGCAGGAGGAACAAGAGTCTGAGGTCAGCCTGGTAACTCAGTGAGACCTTGCTTCAAGATGAAAGCCAAGCATATTGGCACCCAACTATAATTTTAGCACTCAAGAGGCTGAGGCAGGAGGATCGCTGCAAGGACACTAGCCTGGGCTACAAAGTGAGCTCAAGGCCAGTGTAGACAGACACTGTCTCAAAAAGAAAAAATAAAAAAGGACTGGGGGTTGGGGAGATTGCTTGGTGATTTAAGTGTCTGCCTGGCAAGTGCAAGGGTTTATTTACTTTTTTAGCACAAGGGTTTAATCTCTGCTACCACATGCCATCCTGGCCCAGAAACCTCCTGTCATCCCAGCATTGGGGAGGCTGAGACAGGAAGATCACTATGAGTCCAACTAGCAAGACCCTGTACCAAAAAAAAAAAGAAGGCTGCGATATAGCTCAGTGGTAGATTATTTCCCTAGAACAAAAAGCAAGCAAGCAAGCAAGCAAGCGCAGCTCTATCTGTTTTCCTGGACGCTCACATCATTCTTCTGACCTGGAAGTCAGGATCTTCTTCAGGCTATGTCCGGGCTAGTGCTGAGGCTCAGCTCTCTTTGGCTCGCAGATGTAAGCTGCCACCTGCCTCTCCTCCTTCTTCATCTCCTTTTCCTCCCTCTTCCCCTTCTTTTTCTGACAAGCCTCTTAATCTGTTCTACTGTTTTAGCGATATGCTCTAATCCCACTCATGGTCTTGTCCCTCTGTTTTCTCCTTCCTGTCTTTTGTGATCATTGCCTTCAGAGCTGTCCTGTGCCTGCTTTGTGGCCCAGTCCTTTCCAGTCTCACTCAGTGGCCCAGAGCAGGCTCAGATAGGCCCTGCTGCAAGGGGGTCCTGCAGCCTCTGTGTCTCTGGGGTTCACTGGCACAGCCAGGTCAGTACCCCCTTGTCACAGGGGGTATAACTATAGGGGCATGGAAAAAAATCAGGGCACAGCCTACAGAAGCAGACCCTGGGGCAGATAAGAGCTTAACAGGAAGATTACAAAATTCTTAAAACTAGTGATAAAAAGCAAAATATACCGCATGGAATTCTCCCTGAAGCTACGCATGAAGAAAAATTAAGGTTTTAAATGGATTTATCAAACCTTTGTTATGACTGTGTCCAGTTGTCCCTCCAAAGCCTCATGAGGTCATAGGTGGGGCTTCTCAGAGGTGGCTGGATCCACAGTGTGTGACACTGGGATTGATTCATGATGCAGTACTAAAATGAAGGGTGTGAGTGCTACGCCCTCTACAAGGGACACAAAGAAGCTGGTTGATAGTCAGTTGCTGCCTTTTTATTTTATTTTATTTTGAGACAGGGTCTCACTATGCAGTTCAGGCTGGCCTTGAGCTCACTTTTTAGCCCAGGCTAGTCCTGTACTAGCAGACCCTCCTGCCTCAGCCTCCCGAGTGCTGGAATTACAAGTCTGCGCCACCATGCTCTGAAATTGCTGCTTTTGCTAACTTCTGCCCACCATGGACTGTTTCTCCTCTGTGATGCCCCTGCCTTGGAGGCAGCCAACTGGAGGCAGTGGACTGAACCTTCTACAAACTGTGAGCTAAATAAACCTTTCCTGCTTTAACTTTGGGTGCCAGGTATTTTGTCTCAGCAATGCAAAAGGTAACTAACACACTCTAGAAGAGTTAGAACAACTGAGCCAAATGCTTAGCTCAAGGAGCTAGAAAAAGAAAAATTCAACAGCAAGACCAAGAAGGAGAGGTGATTGAGGAGAGGAAGCTGTGGCTGAAGAGAAGCCTAGCAGAGCCCATGGCTACCTCTCCTCATAGACAGGGACATGGAGGGAGACAAATGATGCCACGACAGACCCGGAACTTAAAAAGAGGCCTACCGGCAGCACAATAGCAGTGTGTGGTAACAGAAGACCACCAGCATAAAGTAGCCACAGACAATTTTGACACCAGCCGAAGTTGGCACTGACATAACAGAAAATTTCACTAGACTGATAGCCATCCAGAAATCTCCAGCTCTGAACCACTCTCAAAAGAATGTTCTAGCATGGTGTTAGTGGTTTCCTAGTCCCAACCACTCAGGAGGCTGAGGCAGGAAGATCTACGCAGGGAATGAAGTTTTGCAGTGGTTGGGCTAGAGGCCTGCAAAGTCAAGAGAGACCACAGGTGGATGGAAGAAAGGTGAGGTTCTCTGGCCTGAGGTACAGGCCACCTTTCCCAAGACCTGCAATGCACTGGCTGGAACTGACCCAGGGAACAAACACAAACAAAAGGTGTTTGGGTGAAAGTGCTCAGGCCGTGGGTGCCAAGTGTAAAGCACACTCAGTGTTCAAAGACTTCCTGGAAACCAACAGGAAGAGGCCAGAAGCTATATGGACAGCACAGGGAGTGTGAGGCGAGCAGGGCAGGCACAGAGTGTGCAAAGTGTGTTCAAGCCACTTCCAGTTTCAAAGGTGGAAGAGAGGGTCTCTCACCTGCTGTCCTGGCCAGGGGTGCATCTGACAGGGACTATCCCACCAGCTGGGGCCCCTCAGTGATGACAACCACACATGCTCAGAATGTTGGTCTTCACATTGGCAATGTTTCTGAATGAATCCTTTCAGCTTTTGAGGAATAGATGGCCATGATGCTAATGTCTTCCCAGCCCTTAAAATTCTGCTTGAGACTTTAATGTACCCAAGATTCTGGGGTCAGCCAGGTTATAATAGCAGTTTTCCTCAAGGTGTTATGGCACCCACATATAAGCTCTGATATTTAGGGGAGTGTCCCATTTAATTAGTTTTCTTTTACAAATTTTCAACCATAGAGGTTAGTAAACACCATTTGCCCACATTCCTGCGTAACTGGAAGCATATGATGATTCACTGCATTTGGGTGCTGCTATTGAAGACCTACATGTTTTCATAAAGGTCTTGATGTAGTCATTTCCCTTGGATTTTTTTGGCAGGACCAGGGTTTGAACTCACAACCTTCCACTTGCCAGGCAGGCACTTGTGCCACGGAGCTATCTTCCAGGCCCCTATTTTGTTGTTCTAAGTTTTACCTAATATTTCTGGGTTTCATGAGACCTTCCTATTCCCTTCTGTGGTTTTCATTCTTTTCATCCACCTCCCCTCACCTTGCCATTCTAGTCTGTCTCTGGTTGGCTTCAGTTCCATTTCCAGATCTGTACATGTTTTGTGGAATTCTGCCTACTTAACAGCAGCATAAAGAAGAAAAATTGAGAGGACATTTAAAATTAATTTGCTTAATAAATACTTTTATCACCTCACCTGGAAAGGACAGCACAGGCACTTGGAGCTCAATTCAGACAGCTGGGAATTCTAGAATTTTGAGTAGAATTTTTCTGCCATGGGATGTTGGGCTCAGGCTACATAAGACTAAGTTTTTATTTGTTTTTGCTGGGGACTGAACTCAGGGCCTTTGCACTGAGCTACAACCACAGCATTTTTAAAAAAGAAAATGAATTTAGGACAGGGTCTACAGGGTCCACAAGGCCTCACTATGTACATCAGACTTGTAGTGATTCTCTTGTTTTCAGTCTCCCAAGTGCTGGGATTACAGGAGCGCCACCACACCCAGTCTCAATTGCTGTCTCAGCATGCCCTGGGAGCAGGGCCAGCAGGGACTGAACCCCAGCTGCTGTGCTCTGCCAAGGCAGGCGCTTTAGTCTGCTAAGCTGTCCGGCCAGTTCTTTTCTTTTTTTGGTACCAGGGATCAAACTCAGGACCTTGTGTTTGCCAGGAAGGCACTTATACCACTGAGCTGTCTCCCTGGCCATTGGCCAACACATAAGGAGTTTTTTTGTTTGTTTGTTTGTTTTTGGCTGGCTCAGGCTGCCTTAATGGCAGATCTGGTAAGGCATGTGGAGCTGAGGATTGAACTGTGATCCTTGTGCCTGTGTTTGCCCCAGCAAGTGCTTTAAACAACTGAGCTAACCTTCAAGCCTCCCTCTCACCCCACGCCTTTTCTTTCTTTTTTTTTTTTTTTGTGGGACCAGGGTTCGAACTCAGGACCTTGCACTTGCCAGGCAGGCACTTGTGCCATGGAGCTATCTCCCCAGCACCCCCCACCCCCCATCCCCCGCTTTTTAAATCTTCTATTTATTTACTTGGTACAGGGTCTCACTGTGCAGTTTGTTCTTCTGGGTCCTTGTGCTTGCCAGGCAGGCACTTAGACCGCCAAGCTATCTCCCCAGCCCTATTATTTATTTTGAGACAGCGTCTTGCTAAATCACTAAATTGGCCAGACTGAGCTCAAACTTGCAATCTTCCAGCCTGGCCTCCTGGGTGTTGAGTCACAGGCATGCCCTCTCCATCCAGCTAAGCTAGCAGCACTTTCATAAGACCCTCTTTTCTCCAAACCCCTAGAATGAAATCTGGTATTATTCAGCTTTGCTCTATGCAGTGCAGACGCTAAGAACCATGAGGCTATCTCTACTTTTGAAGGTGATCTCTTACGTTACTCAGAAGTCCTCATGTGAGAATGTGGAGCTTTCTTAGCTGTCAGGCCCTATGTCAGGAGATACAGATGTTATGCAGTTCTGTGTCATCTTGGAAGTCAAGGCCACCTGTTCCTCTTGCCAGGGTTGCCAGCCACCCTAGCTTGTCATCCTGATGATGCAGCTGACACTCTGGGATCCCAGGAATACTCACACATTGTTGGCTGTTTTTGCAATGTCTGCGAAAAGCCCCTCACTAGCTGGGTCTCTGCTTGAGGTGCAGCACCTTTAGGTTGCTTTGTCTCAGGAGGTAGCGGGACCACCCTGACCCTGGACCCCATCCCTGGCTCTGCAGGTGGATGTCTCTCACTCTTGTAAGTCAGGCTGGAGGCAGACTGGGGGATGCTGGGGCTCAGGCCCCAAGGAGGAATCTTTCCCTGGAGAGACCTCACCTGCAGCAAAAGTCTAGATGCCTCTCTACTATCACTCACACTCCTGGCACTGAATGTATGGCCAGACTCCCACCAGGGTGGGCAGGAGGACCCTAGGCTCCACCCCAGGGCAGGACCCCATGCCAGGCTGCACTCACCTGAGGGAGCCCAGGCGACTGCCGGTCAACTTCAGCTGGCTCAGGTTGGGCAGGTACACCCCTGGGGCACAGGAAGAGGGGTTGGGTGGGCCCTGGGGCAACCACTCCACTGCTGTTCCTCTGGGAAGGGCCTCTCTATGTCACCCAGGGACCAGCAGGCACCAGAGGGGCCACTCCTGGGACCCTGAACATCACCGACCACTTTACTCTTCAGGGCCTGCTGCCCTGAGGGCTTCCTCCTTCCCATACCCTGCCTGATAAAGAATGTGCACTGTTCAAGCAGGTGGCATGGGCTGTCCCTGTGAGACTACAATGCCACCTGACTGACTTCCAGGACCCAGAGTAAGGAACAGAGCCAGGCTAGCGGGGGTGCGGTTGGACTGAGCTTCCCACCACCTGCCCACTGGTGCCTGAGCACTGCCACCATGGTCTGCATTGTGTCAACATGCTGTGGTGAGGACAGATTGCAGGAGTGCCTGGCCCCAGTCCTAGCAGGACAGGCACCATAGAGAGAAGGGTGCAGAGTGAGCCTGCGGGGCTGGTGGGCAGGGCTGAGGGAGCATGCAAGGGGGCTATGGTCAAACGTCAACTTGAGGATCAGTTGCAAAACAGAAGAGACCAATCACAATGGGACACATTTAACCCCACAGGTAATCACAAAAATGCTAACAGAACTCACAGCAGTCCTAGACAATAAGACTCTTTCCTGTGAGGATGGTTTGTGCTATCTAAATAAGGTCCGTGATGTAAGAGCCAAGTATCAAAGTCACTTCCTAACCAGGGTAATGATACTGTGTGTGTGTATGAGAACATCCCTGGCTTCCAAGCAGCATGCCAAAGCTGGGCATGGTGATCCATGCCTGCAATGCCAGCGCTCAGCAGTTGAGGCAGGAAAGTGGCCATGAGTCTGAGGACAGCACGCTCTACATAGTGAGTTCAAGGCCAGCCTGAACTACAGAGTGAGACCCTGTCTCAAACAAAAGAAGAAAGGAAAGGCTGGCGAGATGGTTCAGCAGCCTAAAATGCCTGCTTAGGCAAACTTAGGCACCTGCAGGGACTGTGGCTCGATCCCCAGCACCACATGCTGCACTAGGCCCACCCCCAGGGCAGGCTGAGCCGGCCATAATATAATAAAAAATAAAGAAAAAAGGAAGAAAGAAGCATGCCAGGCCAGGGATGCACTCAGCAACATAAGCAACTGCTTGGCAAGTGCAAGGTCCTGAGTTCGATCCCCAGCACAAAACATAGAAAGAAAGAAAGAAAGAAAGAAAGAAAGAAAGAAAGAAAGAAAGAGAAAGAAAGAAAGAAAGAAAAGCGTGCCTTGTATTGATAGGGATAATGTTGGAGACTCTCAAAGACAGTAGAAACAGGCTTCCCAGACATGCGTTTGTGTACATGTGTGTGTACATATGTGTCCACATAAGACAGGGAGAAAGCTGAAGCCTATACAGGCAGCAGTTGTGGACAGAGCATCTCTGGGAAGGGTTTATGTGGGTTCTTTGTACCAATCCAGCAATGTGTGTGAATTTTTGAAACTCAGAACCTTGTGCTAGCCAGGCAGGTGCTTAAGCAGTTGAGCTGTCTCTTTGGCCCTGTGTGAATTTGAAATTGTTTTAAGGTGAACCTCAGGGTCATCTGACTCTACCTTATTGAACATTGTTTCAATTTTTGCTACTCTAATGTGGGTGTGGCCTTGAGCACAGGGTCCCTTTGGAGGGCAGCTTAGAAACATGGACCATGGGTTCACTCTCTGGCTGTGCCCAACAGGTTAGCTTTTTTTTTGTACCAGGGGTTGAATTTAGAACCTTGCACTCACCAGGCAGGTGCTTATGCCCCTGAGCTATCTCCCTAGCCCTATGTGTCCAACAGAAATGATCTCAGCTCTGGGTTGACTCTATGGAAAGGAACACAGGGTGGGACAGCTGGGCAGCTCTCACCAAAGTTCCCTAGGCTGTGCTCACGGGTGTCCACACACATCTCCAGCACCTGCACACTCCGGAGGTCGTCCACCTGGGCCAGGGCCTGCTGCAGAGATCAGTAGGTGTCATTTCCTAGCATGACTTCCCCTGGGTCCTTGGCTGTGAGACTCAGAGGTGGCTCTGGGACAGGGGACAGTATTCCCTGTGTTTCCTGCCTCATCTGCGGGCCTTGGCCATGACACTTGGTTGGTAGCGCGCATGTGGATACCATCTAAGCATGGGTTGGAACTGCTGGGAGGGTGCTGCTGCCAGAGAAGGTACTGTCCTCGGGCTGCTGGCCTGCAGATGAGGCCTTCACCCAAAGACCACACCCTACCCTGGGTCCATGCATGACAAGCAAGAGAGCATCCTTGCTCCTCAGGGAGCCCCTGGTCATAGCTGCACCAGGCCTCCTGGATGATGCCTTCTCTGCATGTGTGAAATGTAAGCATGGTCTCCCAGGTGCTGGATGTCCTGCCCAGGGACAGTGGGCACCTTGGAGGGTATGTGATGGGCCAAGTGGGTCATTCAGAGGGAGGGGCGAGGTGGTGCCTATAGCCATGGGGGTCTTCTCCTCTCCCCAGGTGGTCCATGATGAGTGGCATTCTCTCAACACTGGGAGCTGCTGCTTATGTGGTGAGCCTGAGCAGAACTTCTGGGCTTCAGACCAGGGTGGACCCTGGTGTCCCACAGCAGGTTCAGGGAAGCGTCTGCCTATGCCTGCATTGTCAAGCCTCTGGTACGGCCCCTGGTTGCCCACTCGCTCCCTATGTAGAACCCCTGTGGTTTGCGTGTGCACTGCTTCTGCCTTTGCTCCAGGACAATGGCCTCAGCAAGCTCTGGGACCCAGCCCAATTCAGCCCTGTTGGTGACCATGCTTGGAAATATCTGTGTCACCTGGGTTGCTGGCGCTTTGGGGCTTTAGGAGTTCCGAGGGGGAGATGAAGGGCACCTAGCTGCGGGGTCTGTGCTAAGGGCAGCTGCAGATCTACAAAAAAGGAACCTGGAACGTCCCCCCGTGCAGGCCCTCACACTTACCAGGTGGGCAGGGGAGAGGGGTTCTTCTACCCGTTGCTCTCTGTGGCCATCCCGGGACCTGTTCGGGCCCTTGCTTTGTGGGCAGGGATTATGTGGGCCCTGCCAGCTCAACTCCCGCACCTGGACACCGGCTGAGTGTGGCCGAAGCCCTGGGCATCCATCCCTGGCTGGGTCCATCCACGCGCAACCTGCCGGAAGGGTTGGGGCCAGGGCCCTGGCTGCTGCTGTTGCTCACACCTGCAGCCTGGAGGGCCCTGGCTGCCTGAACCTCCCAGTGCCTCCCATTTCTGCTTTGTTTCCTTCAGTGCCATAGGATGAGGGCCAGCTCCCCACTCCCCACTGGGGCCCAAAGGCTGTGAGCTTGGGTGTGCTAGGCCAGCTGTCCATGGTGGCCAGCAGACTCTGCCAGGCACCCCAGGCTGGGGTCCTTTTCCATGCAATGCTTTCTATGTCTGGGCCCAGGACTAGTGTCTTGGGCATCTCCACCCACTCCTGTGTTGGCCAAGTCCTTACCTGCAGGCAGCTGGGTCAAACATCCAGGCGTGGGGGCAGCATGTGTCCACAGGCGACTCCTGGGAGACAGGGATTGGGTTAGGCTCCTGGCCAGGTCACTGTGCCCAGGGGTACCAGCACCCAGAAGTGAGCATGTACAGAGGAGGTAGGGTGGGGCCTGCCTCTGAGCTTCTTGTGATGGTCCAGCTGAGGAGGAAGATAGTCAGGGGGTGACCAAGAGGCTTCCCTGGGTGCAAAGGAGGACTTGGTCCTCACCCAGATGCCGTTCCCTCTATTCCTGAACGGGCTCCAGTTGTGGCTCTGGGTGTCTCCCATCCACCAGCCCCTCTTGCATTCTGCCCCTCCTGTGTCCAGTCTCTAGGAGTGACCTCACATGCTTTTTCACCTGCTCTAGGCTCCTTAAAGACACAGAAGCCTGGCCCAGCCCTAGACCGACACAAAGATTCGCTAGGCCAGAGTGCTGCCCAGAAGGCTCAGCACCCCCCCTCCTCTGCCCTCCATCCATGCTTTGCTAATTTCTTACTCCCCCATATTTACCTACCCGTCCCAGATCTATTTCTGTGGTCTGAGTAGCTCTGTGCAGGTGGAACAATTCTAAGCTGTGTCCACAGGCAGGGTTCAAGGAAGGCCTTAAAATGCTTGTGAAGGAATCAGTGAATGTGGTCTGCCACCTCTTTTCTCTTTCTTTCCTTCTTTTCTTTCTTTCTTTCTTTCTGCAGTACTGGGGATCGAACTTGGGACCTAGTGCTTGCTAGGCAGGCACTTAAGCTGCTGAGCTATCTCCCTGGCCCCCACCTCTTTGATTTATTAAAATGATTCATGCTCCCCCTCAGGTCTCAGCCCTAGGGTCAGAGATGTGGTCAGTAGGGCTGTGGTAGAGCAGTGGGAGGGACAAGGTGTCCAGGTTCTGGGCCTGGGGGTCCAGGCTACAAAATGAGCCACGTGGCAAAGCCCACAGCAGTTTCATGGCTTTTCAGCCAGCACCTCTACCACTGCCTGCTTTTCCCCACTGCACCAAGCCCTGCCAGGCAGCAGGATATCCCACTATGCCCTCTGGGGCCATGTTGCTCCCATTCTTGGAGGGTTTGTACCCAAGGGCAGCTGGTCAGGTGCTGCTATGGCTAGGCCTGTGGATTTCAGCACCACATCCTTGCATCCAAGGCTCAGTGGCAGTAGCTGCGAGCTCAAAGTTCCCATCGGCTCCAACCCAGACCTCAAACTCCTACTGTGGACAGAGTCTGCCACAGCCCCACATATGCTGTTGTCCTGAAAGCCTCCACACACCCTAGGTTGGAGACCGGGGGATCCTCAGTCTCTACACCCCAGAGTTGGATCAACCTCTGGCTCATCAGGTTCCCTCCCTCTCCACTGAGGGACTGCCTTAGAGTCGTCAGAGCCGAGTTGGACCCTGCCTCTGTGACCTCCTGGTCTCTTCTGGTCCTGACCCGGGTCTGAGCAGCTTGGCCAGGTCCCACCTTTGACATCTCAGCCATGGATGGGCTCTGGGTTGTGGCCAGGCTGCGTGCGGCTCTCACCTGCAGGCTGGGCGGAGTTCCCCAGCTCTGGGCCCCTCGGCTGCGGGTGCTCTCTCCACTTGGGGCTGTTCTTTCCGCCGCGGGTCCCAGCACCAGGGAAACGGGGGCGGGACCTTATTTGAGTAACCAAACATTCTCAGGAGGAAGCCAGGCTCAGAGTCTGAGCCCCTCCCCTTAGCAACTGTTGCTGGGACACGCGTCAGAGAAGGCGTGGCGCTGCGGTACCAAAGCACCTTCTAGGTGTGAAGGTTCCTCGCCCGTAGGATTGCCACAGCGAGCTCTGGGACCGGAGACCCGAGTCTGGCTCTGGGTATCCCACTCTTGGCTGAGTTGGGACCACTCGTGAGCAGGCACTGCAGTCCCACGGCGGCCTCCCAGTAACACTTCTCGGTTTTCAGTAAGGATGCACTTGGACGTTTTTTTTTTTTAAATTTCAAAAATACGTTAAAAATACTATCGAGGAAGCAACAGTGCTTGGACTCGTGGAAGACTTCACTTTGCTCTCCTTGGAAACTTTTGGGTTGGGCTTGCGGGGTGCACTGGGATATTTTGCCCAAGCTGGGTTTCAGACACACCTGAACGCTCCCAAGCCCTCGAGGCCCAAGCTCGGGGCGTTAGCCATGTTGGCTGTCACACCGCTCTGAATTTCCCGCCCTCTGGGCCCTCGGACTTTCGGGGTGCTGGGGCGGCTGGCGGCTACCAAACGTACCCCGCTACTCAGGAGAGGCCTGCCTGTTCGCTAAGGAAGCCGGGTACCCTGGGTAACCCAGAACTTTGGCCCACCCTTCGCGCCGCCCCAGGAAGCAGCGCCTGACTGACGGGCCGCTCGGCCAACCGCAGTAGGGCGTGGCCGGCCGGAACTGGGCGGGGCTCGTCAGCGCACCACCAATGGCAGGTCGTGCTGGGCTGACGGACTGGCTCAGGGCGGACCTGGGCGGGGCGAGCACTGGGCCAACCGAGTCCCCGCCGCCCGCGCCCTAAGCCCGCAGCCCGAGCTGCACACGCCGCGGACGGAGCCCATGCGCGGGCCCGGCTGGTGCCCGCCCGAGCCCCCGCCCCGCCCCGGCCCCGGCCCCGGCCCCGGCCCGGGCCCCGGCCCCGGCCTCGGCCTCGGCCCCGGGGCAGTTGTACCAGCGAGCGGTGAGTGCGGGCGGGCGGGCTGGCTTTGCGGCGGGTCGGCTGCGCCCTGCGCGTGAGGTGCTTCCCGCGGCCCCGCCTGTGGCCGCGCGCTCGACGAGGCGTCGCCCGGGCTCGGGCCCGCGGCCCCGCGGCCATGTCGCGCGGTCAGGGCCGCCCAGCCACCGCTGGTCTCGGCCGGACCCTGCCGCCCGCCGTCCGCGCTTTCCTGCAACTGTTCGCGACCCGGAGCCTTGGGCGCTGCTCCGCGGACCTCTCTGGAGGTGCCGGCCGGGTTCGGGCCCGCGTTTCCCCGCTGCCCTTCCCCCGCGCCGCGTGTAGCCGGCGTCCGTGGACGCTCGCTGGCCTGCGCCGTCGTAGGAGCGGCTCTCTGGGCGCTGCCTGTCCAGACACGCCGGCCGGCGGGCAGGACCTGTTCGGGCGGCTCCGCCCGCGGGCGCCTCCGGCCGAGGCTTTCTGCCTACCCAGCAACTTCTAATTTGGGTGCGTGGTTGGGAGTGGCACAGCTGTCACCCTGCCTCCGGGCCGGCCCGGCTTCCTCAGAGGCCACGACGCCCAGCAGGGTGCGGCGGGGTCCTCAGCTTGTTATAGGTGTCACAGGTGTCGCCGTCCTGGCCAGGGCTCCACCAGGCACCGCGCTGGGTGGTGGCTGAGCTGGTCCTCATTGCAGGTGGGGCAGGAGCCCCCCAACCCTGAGCATCAGCCCTTGGAGGAACCATGACGGAGTACAAGCTTGTGGTGGTGGGTGCAGGAGGTGTGGGGAAGAGCGCCCTGACTATCCAGCTGATCCAGAACCACTTTGTGGACGAGTATGACCCCACGATAGAGGTGAGCCCTTGTCACGCGTGGCCCATGGAGTGTTCCCCAATCCTACACGTGGCAAGGGCCCGATTCCCTTATCCACTGCAGAGGCAGGAGAGGTGCACAGAGGGGCTTTTCCTGCAAACTCACAGCTTGAGGAAGAGCAGTTTGCTGAGCCCGGTTCTCCTGCAGGACTCGTACCGGAAGCAGGTGGTCATTGATGGGGAGACGTGCCTGCTGGATATCTTGGACACGGCGGGTCAGGAGGAGTATAGTGCCATGCGGGACCAGTACATGCGCACTGGAGAGGGCTTCCTGTGTGTGTTTGCCATCAACAACACCAAGTCTTTTGAGGACATCCATCAGTACAGGTGAGCCACCTGTGTGGCTGGCGCCAAAGCCCCTGGGGCAGAGAAGCTCCCCACACGGGTCCTGGATGCAGCTGTGCCTGCCACTGCCAGCCCACTGAGGCTCACGTCCTCCCTCCTCTCAGGGAGCAGATCAAGCGGGTGAAGGACTCAGATGATGTGCCCATGGTGCTGGTGGGGAATAAATGTGACCTGGCTGCACGCACTGTGGAGTCTCGGCAGGCCCAGGACCTTGCCCGCAGTTACAGCATTCCCTACATAGAGACATCAGCCAAAACCCGCCAGGTGAGCCTGTCCCCTCTTCTGAGCTGGCCAGGGACTTCCCCCGCCCACCCCAGCCAGGGAGCAGCACTCATGGCCCTGTCCCTCAACGCAGGGCAGCCGCTCTGGCTCTGGCTCCAGCTCCGGGACCCTCTAGGACCCCCCTGGGACCCATGTGACCCATCGGCCCCCATGCTGTAAGTCTCCCCGGACGGCAGGGCAGTGAGGGAGGTGAGAGTTGGGGTCTGGGCTCATGCCCTGCAGTCCTGGGCTGACTCAGCTGCAGGGGAGGTGGGGGTCCATGAAGAGAGCTGCCCTGAGCCAGACCAGAGCGGTGACCTGGGGTCCACCCAGCCCTTCTTGTCCCTAGAGTTCTATGGGCACGTTAGTCCTGAGCCCCTAGTGCTAGGGATCCTGGCCATAGCTCAGATCAGAGCTGGGTGAGGGTGTTCAGGTCCTGACCCCGCTTGAGGTCTAGGAGGGTCCAGGGCCACCCTGACCTTTGAGGGGTACACTGGCTGCCAGTCTAGGTCAGCTTCTGCACTGATGTGTGGGTTGTGGAGTTCTTGCTGTCCCTGGACAGCCACACTGGGTTGACACCAAGGAGGCCCCTGGCAGAGTGCGTGTGGCCCTAGGCAAGGTTCCTTGGTCTTCTCTACTAGTTCTCTAGGCGGGGGTCCTAATTCCCGTTCTCTGTTCTAGGGTGTAGAAGATGCCTTCTATACGCTAGTTCGTGAGATCCGGCAGCACAAGCTTCGGAAGCTAAACCCACCAGATGAGAGTGGGCCGGGGTGTATGAGCTGCAAGTGTGTGCTATCTTGATTCAGGTGAGCAGGGCCCGGCTGGCTCCCTGAGCCACCGCCCTCGCCAGCCAGCCAAGCCGCATGTTTGCTCTGATGTGCCCGGGCTCCCAAACCTGCTGGTCCCTCTGCCTGCGATCAGTGGCGTCCTTTGTGCTCCACCCTGGCTCCGGCCCCCGGCCCCCGGTCCCCGGCCCTGGCCCCGGCCCCCAGCCCCGGCTCAGGACACAGAGGTGCCGGATGCAGGGAGGAGGTGCAGACGGAAGGAAGGAGGGAAAGAAGGAAGTGCCACTGGAGCCCAGCCAGCCCAGGGACGGTGGACAGAGGTGATCACAGACCGTCCCGTGGATGCTTTGCAGACTGTTATGAACTGTCCCAAACACCCCTGGCACCCCCGACCCTGACTTCCCTCCCAGCTCCTCCAGCCTCTGACAGGTGCAGGTTGATTCACAGTAAATTATTTGATGGTCTGGACTCCAGTCTTGGGTGAGGTGGGCAGCTCCAGTGCTTGTGGCCTCACATGAGGTCCTGGCACCTTGGCTGTCGGTTGGCGGCCTCATTGTTGCCTCTGCCTGGGGGGCTGAGTGAGCATCCTGGACTGCGTTGCGCTTTCCTCCATGCCCACAATGTCCATGTTTTCTGTGGAGAGCCCTACATATGCAAGAGCAGGCAGGTGTTAATGAGAACTTGTTTTTTTTTGTCTTTTCTGAGACAGGGTCTCACTACCAAGTTCAGACTGGCCTTGGGCTTACTTTGTAGCCCAGGCTGTCCTTGAACTTACAAGAATCCCCTTGCCTCGGTCTCCCGGGTGCAGGGATTATAGGCACCACCACACCCTGCTAGTATCGGGGATTTACTGTCTTTTGGTGAGGGGCTGCCTAGAGGCCCCAGGAAGAGGCCTCATGAAATATTGAGTCCACACAGTGGCCCTGGCCTTTTTGGATTCTTCTTGTTTGAGTAGGACCCATTTTCTGTGCTTTTGGGTGTTTAGAATGCCGTGAAGACAGCAGAAGGAGAGATCTGACCGTGGTCTCTGGACTTGTGGAGCAGCACCCTGCTCTGTCTGT
Organism: Capromys pilorides; assembly: GCA_004027915.1. Lineage (NCBI taxonomy): Eukaryota > Metazoa > Chordata > Mammalia > Rodentia > Capromyidae > Capromys > Capromys pilorides. Next base: position 64,596 of record PVKN010000112.1, on the reverse strand, counting down.
CTGCGTGGCCTCAGACCTCTGTCTCCTTGGCCAAGGAGCCCGCCTTCCAACTCCCATGTTTAAAAAGGTGACAGTGGCTGTGACTTTTCTGGGGTGGGCAGTTGCTCTGAGTCACTCGAGGTTACTGTGTAGCCCACATTGCTCTGAGAGGGTGTGGGCCACCTCCTAGACAGGCTGTGGACAGAGGGCTCCCTGCTCCAGGTCCTTACTCTGACCCCTGTGTGCCTCTTCAGGGCTTGGAATGAGGCCAGGCTAGCTCCTCTGGATCTGGGACTCCTGCAGTGGGGGTCTGGTCCATGAGCAGGAGGATGTGGGTCCTGCTGCTGGGTGGTTAGGACAGTGGAGTACCACAGTCACCTCTCCCTGGTAAGAAGTGTCTGGCTGCCTTGGCCCTCTGGGCGACGGGCTCCCATGATGTTTTCTGGGGCTGAGAGGTACTGGTCAGGGGATACCCTGGCTCCAGGGGGCCAGCATGCTGGTGGTATCTTTTGTTCTGTCTGGGTCTTTTGAGTGGGCTGGATAGGGCCTAGTGGCAGGGCTTGGTGATGTTAAGGCTTGGGTCTACAGTGGACAGAGCAAATGTCTGGGATTTAGGAGTGAATTCCACTGAAGTAGCCAGATGCCCTGTGGCCTGGCCTGACAGAATACTGGAGAGCAGGCCCTGCAGAGCTTCATCTTGCCGCTGGCATCAGCCTCAGGGAAAGGTGTTGGCTAGGGGCTTGGGGAGGACTGGGCTGCCAACTTAGGTGCTGCTGGCACGGTGTTGGTGACCAGCAAGGTCCAGGCTGGCCTTGGGAATGGTCTCCACACTGGATTGCTGACAGGAGCCTAGGTGGTAGCGACACTGGCTGCCAGTGTAGGTCAGCTTCTGCACTGAACCTGTGTGGGTCCTGGAGTCTTTGCTATCCCTAGACGGCCACACTGGGCTGCCACGAAGAACGCTCTTGACAGAGTGTATGTGGGCCTAGGCTTGTGGTTTCGGGCACCTTGGGCTGTTCCTGGACGGCTCTCGAATTCCACTGGCTTGGGCTTCCTGCCTCACCCTGCTGTGGACTGTAGGCCTCAGTCTCTGTCTTGAGAGCTCAGATGGGACAGTCCTAAAGTCGTCTCTGCCACCTAACACAGAGCCTTGCTGCCCAGCACAAGACATCCAGGCGCTAGGTCCTCTGCCTGCTGTCCTGGCCGTGGGAGATGCTCTCTGGGGTCTTACCTGTGGGTCAGGAGGTGGCTCCTGACCACAGACCCAGCTGGCCTGGTTTCTAAGAGCATCTCAGAGCAGAGAATGGGAGGCTCAGGGAGGTGTGGACCTGCCCACTTGGGAGGGGATCTTGTGCTAGAGACCCCAGCAAGTAAGTTGCTTTGGCGTTCAGAGCTTTGCCAGAGACCCAGAGGCACTTCAGAAGTGTGTCCTTCTCCAGGGTCCAGTCTGGCATGTGTGTCCTTTGGAAACTCAGACGGTATGTTGGACAGATATTGGGTGGGACCCTGGGGTTGGTGCCTAGATGGAGTTCTGGCCCCAGCCCCTTCCACTGGGCATCCATGTTGGGACTGAAGGCATGACCAGTAGGAGTACCAACAGCAAAGTGCCTTTTTCCTGTGTCTGTGGTGGGGACTCGGTGTCCAGGATGATGCAGGCACCTTGCCCAACCCATGGCTGGCCCAGGTCTCTTTCCATGATGGCTCTGTCAGGCTGAGCAGGGACTGTACAGGAGGTAGGAGCACCATTGCTGCCTGGCCAGAGTCTGTCCTGGTTCCTTAGGTACCCAAGGGGCCCCTGGCCAACTCCTGTGCAGTTATGCCAGAGCTTCAGGATGACCTACAGGGACAGCAGGCATGGGAGGACCCTGGTATCCAGGCTGGGGTTCAGGCCACAGGGAGGGGAGCCGAAGAAGGCACATCTGGTGTGCCTGTGGCTGGTCATAGGGTGGCACAGTGGAGTAGAGCTGTGGCTCCTACAGGAAGAAGCTCCTGGATCATGGATGTCCCTCACCATCCTGACAGCAAGTGCCCAGGGCCTGGGGCCTGAAAACCTCCTTATTCCAGCTTCTGCACATCTGGATCTAGAGTGAAGAGCAGGCTGTGCCCTCCAGGTGAGGGACAGGGAGACCAAACTTCTGCCTTTCCTGGTGTCCATAGCCCAGGCCTCTGGGAGCCAGAGGATGACTTGGAGATGTCCAGGGGTCCTAAGGAGACCTTTCCAGGTGCCCAATATCTGGAGGAGGTAGAAGAGGACAGGGCATGCCTCCCAAGCCTGGCTGGACATCCCCCCCACCCCCCAGGTGCTGGGTTGGTTCCTGGCCTCTTTGAGGCAGTGAGGATGAATGGGGTGGGGTGGGGGGGACGCCTGTGTGGAGTCAGGGCCAGGACTTATGCAACTGTGGGGACAGGGAAGGGGTGGGAGGTGCAGTCAGTTGAGACTGGGGAGAGACACTGTCACCTGGCGGTCACCAGACCAGTCAGAAGGCGCAGCAGGAAGCTGTGTGTCACCTTCACAGGGAGGTGACTGGGCCCATGCACAGGGGTTGGGGGGCAGGAGGTGTGACAGAGGTGGGGGTGGCACGATTAGCAGGGGTCCAGCTCCAGTTGTTCCCTATAGCCCTCAGGGAGCCTCGGTGGGGACTCAGCATGAGATGGTAGGGAACGCAAGTGGGATGGCTTAAGTTGGCCTCACTGGCCAGTTTGGCTGTCACCTGGCCTAGTTGCGTGAGTCACCCTGACAGCTGTCTGTTTATCAGCAGTCTGTTTGGGGACTATTAGCAGGACAGTGGCAGCTTGGCTCACATCAGGTAGTGATTCCTACGGGGACCTAAGTCAGGGTGTGACACAGCCATGTACTGGTACTTAGGGAGCCTGAGGCAGGAGAGCCTTGCGTTCCAGTCCTCTCTGGGCAACTTAGCCCATCTTGAGATAAACAGATACGAACAGCAGCACACCTTCTGGGCGAGGCCCACTGGCTTTAGTCCCCTAGCTGCAAACAGAAGAAAGCCCAAGTCGCTTGGAGGGCTGCACCTTGCGCCGGCTCGACTTTCAGACGTGGTCTCTGTGCCCCTCTGCACTGGAACCAGGATGACTGATCTGCGAGTGGCTCCTGGAGACAACCTGAGGGTCCTCATCCAGAAAGGCAGATGTGGGGGCTGGGAGCCTGCGCCCACAGCAGCCTGGGAAGGCTGGGATACCGGGCTCTGTGCAGGTATAGGTTTAGGACTAACTGCTGTCTACCTGAGAGGCCTGGAGGGAGAGTCTGAGACAGTTGGAAGGGCGGGACAGCTGGGAGCCAGGACCCCTGCTGCTTTCCACATGCCCCTGGCCCTGCTGAGCTGTAGCGTCCTCTGCTGAGTTCAAGGCCAGGTAGTAAGGAGACCCTGTCTCAAAAAAAAACCGAAAAAACAAAAAACAAACTACAGGCGCAGGCCACCTGTGGACCATCCCAGGGTGAGGCTGCCTTCCCACCTTGAGCTCCTCTCTGTCCCTTCTGGACTGGCACACCCAGACTCCATTCCTGGAGTCAGAAGATACTCTGTGCTGGCCCTGCCCTGCTGCCCTGGCCAGCTCTAGGTTACCCTTTAGGTCACTATAGGTCCTAGTTGGCTTTTGGAGCCTCAGGGGCCCCTCAACTCACTGCCTTCTCTGCAAAATCTTCTAGGGCCAGCCCTGGTCTTGGGGAACACATTTCACCAGACAGCACTGTTCTTGCAGCCATTCTTGGGAGACTGGTGTGGGCCACACTAACCTCCTTCTGGCTCCCCGTCCTTCTAGACCCCCCAGCAACTGAGACACTTGCATAACGCTCTTTTGCCTCTTCTCCCAGTGAACCTCCAACCCCCAGGGGATCCAAGGGTGGTTCTGGGGAGTCCTGCTGTGTTTCCCAACACTGCTCCAGGTCTGGGGAGCACTGCCAGAGGAGGCGCCTATTCTGAGTCCCATGGCCGCCTGCAGAGGGGACTCCCTGCGGAAGCCTCCCAGGCTTGTTCTGAAGCTAGAAGGGGCACTGTGCCCAGCTCCTGCGGCACTGCCTGTGCACAGTAGTCTTGACTGGGGGATGGCTGACCTCTGAGCTGCCCCTGCCAGCTGTCTCCTGCCCCCCTTTTCCTAGGCACTGTACCCTTCACTCATCCTGCCCAGAGGAAGGCTTGTCCCAAGGGACGACTGGTGCCTTGCCCTGATCTTGCACCCCTCTCAGTGCTCTTCTAGGAACTGCTTTTGGGGCAGCCCATCCCATTTCTGGGCCCACAGTGGGCAGGGAGGGCAGTTTGTGTCAAATCCTAGGTGGCCAGGATGACAAGAGGGTTGTTGGTGCCCTTGTGTACCTGGATGCAGAGTGCCAGAGTCCCTCTGAGTGGGAGTGGGAGCGAGGCCAGGCTTGGAGCCTGGGGTGTGCAGGCCACTGCAGAGTCCATGCCCTGTTGCCTGATAGAGAAGGTAGGGAGAGCTGGGGGATCTTCAGCCCCACAGCCTGGATACCCTCCACCCAGGTCTGGGCTGCAGATGGACCTCCCAGGGCTCATGCTCCCCATTTCTACAGCTGTTTTGCTTCCAGAGAGGCTACCTCGTAACCAGCCACCCTGCCAGGTTTATTTACTAGTTCTGGTGAAAAGGCACACACACACACACACACACACACACACACACACACACCCCATACTGGGAATCAAACTTGGGCACTTAGGCCACTAAGCTATATTCCTGGCCCCAGATGAAAAACTCCTTGAGGGCTGGGGAGATAGCTCCATGGCACAAGTGCCTGCCTGGCACTTGAGTCATCTACTCATGATGATTTGCTAGCTGGGTGTGGTGATGCAGCCTGTCACCTCAGCCCACAGAGGCTAAGGCAGGGTCACCCCAAGTTCCAGGCCAGCTGGAACTACATAGCAGGACCCCAACTCAAAAAAAAAAAAAAAAAAAAAAGGCTTATCTGGAATACACTGCAAACGCAATCATTTTATTTTTCAATCTGTTTAAGAATGATTTATTATCTTACCTGTTAGACCCACACTTTTGTCTGCTGCTGTGAGAGTGGATGCTGTGATAATTTTCTTTAATGTCTTCATAGAAACAGCCTCTGTTTTTCATAGCTACCAAAGATATTTGTGAAAATGCTACTGTGGTTTGTTTTTTTTGTTTTTTGTTTTTTTTGCGGGACTGGGGTTCAAACTCACAACCTTGCACTTTCCAGGCAGGCACTTGTGCCTCAGAGCTATCTCCCCAGCCCCATACTGTGGGTTTTTCCAAGTTTTACAGACTTATTTCCACTTAGTGTTTTAGCAGCCTGCTGAGGCCTCTGCTTCTCCCCCAACCTCTTCCCTGGGATGTGCTGATGTAATCTGTGGTCCTACCTCAGTCTCCAGGGGACCTACATGGGTGGTGGTGGCAGCTGTGGTGGTGGTGGTGTGTCTTGGATGCCTTGCCCAGCTGTCGTAGTAGCAGAAGGTAGAGGGCAGGGTCAGCAAAAGCAGCACATAGCGAGTGAAGGGAATAACTGACTTTCTGTCTCTTATATTCTATCCCTAAAGAGAAGTTAGCCCTTGTGCTCAGGGAGAGCCTCCCTGTTATCTAGGCCAGAAGTATGCCAGACCAGCCGGTGGGCTGATTTAGTAATCATGCACCCTGGATCCCAGCTCACACACTCCTGTTATCACAGTCTAGATCCAGCCTCCTCTGAAAAGCCCCACATGGGGCTTTTGGGGGACATCTAGACACTGGCCCCAGCACCGGCAGACCTCTGAAGGTCACATCTGGGATGCTGCATTATGGCTATGTGTGACATGGCTATCTGGATGCTGCATTATGGCCATGTGTGACATGGCTATCTGGGTCCTCCTTTCTGTGGCGACCATGCCGGTCTGGGCCTTTAGGTCACAGCTTTATCACATCATCTGCAGGGCACAGGGCTTGGTGGTGTCTTCATGTGCCCAGCGGCTGCCCCTGTGTCCCTTGGTGAGGGCTCTTCATTTCCTCCACAAGCATGTCTGCCCAGGAGTCGCCCTCTTCCTCAAGGTGCAGCTGCCGGCGGGGAGCTCAGGTGACTTCACCCGCGTCCTGCCCAGCCAGCCTCTTCTCTCCACGTACCATGCAGCAGTCTCTCTCTGTTCCCTTCATCATGATGGGGAGAAGCTTGGTTCTAACATAGCCTTTGCAAGCATTCAGCTTTTGGTTTTGTTTCTCTTGTCTAAGACTTCTGGTTTACTGTTCCATCCTGCATTTGTAGATGTCTTCTGAAACGCAGACGAGGGGTAAGGCTGGGCAGACGGGCTTATGTGCAACTTGCTTGCACCTGTGCCGGGCCTTGTGACTGCGCCCCCACAGCTACCTCCCAGGTCCTGCTGAGCTTCCCAACTGTCAGTTACTCTTCTCTCATTGCTGGGACAAATACCCGACACCCAAAATGAAGGAAGGAAAGGTTTATTTAGCTCACAGTTACTGGAGGTTTCAGTCCATACACGGCTGGCTCCAAGGCTGAGTGGAACGGGGCAGAGAGCATCCAGTTCATGGCAGAACAGCAACAATATGGTGACAGAGGCTCAGCCTTATTCCCCCACCTCCCATGTTAGCTTGATGGAGAATGGGTTTCCAACTGGGCCTAACCTGTACATGCTGTGCCTGCTGAGAGTTACAAGGCCATGCCTGGTATTTGCCGTGGCTTTTGTCTTTCACCTTTTTTTTTTTTTTTTTTTCCCGGTACCAGGGATTGAACTCAGGACCTTGTTCTTGCCAGGCAAGTGCTTATTCTACTGAGCTATCTCACTGGCCCTGCCTTTCACTTTCTAGACAAGAGGGATCACCTCTTTGCTGGACCTTTGTGGGGTCTTTGTAGCTGTAGTGGCGGGGAGAATCTGCCTTGAGAGGCTCTGGGCAAGCCTGGGGTGGGCCAGAGCACTAGGGTTTGGCAGAGTCCAGCTTGGCGCTAGAGCCTCAGAAGAGGTTAGATTTGCTGACGATGAGGGCTCATCCTAAACAGTGATCAAACAGAGGAGGGCTTGAGGTCTACACTTCAGTTCCTCCCTCAGGCCACCTGAGGCGGGGTGCTAAAACCTGTGCCTGGATGTCCTCAGTGTAGGGTAGTGTACTTTTTTTTTTTTTTTTATATGATATGGCCAGTTCAGCCTGCCCTGGGGGTGGGGCTGGCACAGCATGTGGTGCCAGGGATCAAATCGCGATCTCTGCAGTTGCCTAAGCAGGTACTTTAGACCTCTGAGCTATCTCACCGGCCCATAGGGCAGTGTACTTTGATGGTGCTGAGGCACAGAATGGCTGGCATTCGCCCCATCCCATTGTTTATTTGTTTTATTTATTTATTTATTTTTTCTGTATTTAGGGCAGGGTCTACAGGGTGTTCAGGGTCTCACCATGTAGATCAGAGTAGATCACATGTAGATCAGATCTACGTGTGATTTTCCTGTGTACAGCCTTCCAAGTGCTGGGGTTACAGGCTTGTACCACCACGCCCAGTCTCAGTCTTGTGCTGGGACAAATATCCAACACCCAAAATGAAGGAAGAAAAGGTTTATTGAGCTTACAGTTGCTAGAGGTTTCAGTCCATACTCAGCTGGCTCCAAGGCTGAGTGGAACAGGGCAGAGAGCATCCAGTTCATGGTGGCGGAACAACCAGGGGAGCAGAGAGCAACAGCCTGAGTCTGTCTCTCTGTCTCTCTTTATATTACATTCAGGCTGTCCGCCTCAGCCTATCCACCTTAGGCCACACCAGTAATCCCAGCCATACTCAGACCGATTACCCCATCAGTGCTAAAGCACATAATCCCAGTGGATCATGACTCAAGTCTCAAACTCTAGAAGTCCCCACCCCATGATTGCATGAGGCTTTGGGGGGACAACTAGACATAAACCATAACACTCGACCACTGCGCTCTGCTTAACCAGGCGCTTTAGTCTGCTGAGCTATCAGGCCAGCCTTCCATCCTGTTGTTTATGAATAATGAATTTTATTTCTCCTTCTCCAACTATGTACTTTATTTCTTTGCCCTGGTGTGGATGAGATTTCTGGAATAAGGCTTACTAGTTTAGCCTCTGTTTGGTTGCTACTTCCAGGAGAATACAGTAGTTGACTATCAAGGGTGATGGGAGTCCTTTGAGGTTTTGTTTTTTTTTTTTAAATATTTATTTATTTATTTGTTTGCTTGTTGTGTTTGTTTGTTTGTTTATTCATTTTGTGGCTGGCTCAGCCTGCCCTGGTGGTGGTGCTGGCGCAGCATGTGGTGCCGGGGATCGAACTGCAGTCCCCGTAGTTGCCTGAGCCCTCCTAAGCAGGCGCTTTAGACCACTGAACCATCTCGCCGGCCCCTTTTGAGGTTTTTGTAGATGTCCATTATCAGGCTGAGGGAATTCTCTCCATCTTGCTGACAGTCTTGTCGGTAGCAGGGATGGGCTTTGTCAAATAATGGATTACCAAGGCAAATTGCTCAACTACTGAACTGAGCATGCCCTCCCAGGGTGACCCCACTTGGTTTTGGGTGTGCTGAGTGCAGTCCTTATGAGGTGGCCGAGTGTGGCTTCCTCTTGTGTTTTTGAGACAGAGATGAATGGCTGTTACTTTTCCTCTGAGCATTTGGTAGAATTGACCTGGAAATGATATGAGATTGGAGGGTTTTCACCAGGTGGTGGTAACTACAGATTCTTTACTCTTTATGTGCTTGCTTGCTTGCCCTCCCTTCCTCCCTCCGTCCCTCCCTCCGTCCCTCCCTCCGTCCCTCCCTCCCTCCCTTCCTTCTAACGTATTTGGTTGTTGCAGGGTCTCACTGCACAGCTTGAACTCGTGATCCTGCTTTCAGCCTCCCCAGATTCTTCTTTTTTTCCAGTACCAGGGATTGAACTCAGGACCTTGAGCTTGCCAGGCAAACTTTTTCCTCTACTGAGCTATCTCCCTAGCCCCAGATTATTCTTTAGATGAAGCTATTTCATTATGAGGGGGTCTTGCCACCTGAGGCTTGGAAGGCATGGGCAGGCCCATCTCCTCTAATTTATGTGTGTGCAGTGGGGTGTGGTATCACATCATTTCAGTCTCATTAGAATTTGTAAAATCCCGTCTTGGTATTAGAAAACTCTCTTCTGTTTTTTATCTGTATCCCTAGAGATCTATTAATACATTGATGTTTTAAAATTGTTTTCTTGGGCCGGCGAGATGGTTCAGCGGTCTCAAGCGCCTGCTTAGGAAACCTTAGGCAACTGCAGGGACTGCAGTTTGATCCCCAGCACCACATGCTGTGCCAGCCCCACCCCCAAGGCAGGCTGAGCCGGCCATAAAATTTTCTTTTTGACTTTTTTCTTTGCTGCTTCAATTGTATTTATATCATCTCCTATCTTTACTGCTTCTTCCACCTACTTGGTATGGGTTCTGTTTTTGGTCTTCATTGTGGTTTGTTTGTTTGTCCCCCCTGCCCTTCATTCTGAAGTGGTAGTGATTAGGCTTCATGCCTACCAACCAAATATTGTATCATGGAGCTATACTCCAGCCTGTCGCCTGTGTTCTTAAGAGGGAGGTTTAGTTCAAAGCATGAGCATTATCATCCTTTAGGAATATGGACATTTAACGCTATCAGCTTCTCTGTTAGTGCTGTCTTAGCTTCATAAAATCTAACATTTTTTTTAGTTTAAAATATTTTGTAATCTCCCGTTAGACATTCCTAGACTTACCCTTTGACCTTTTAAAACTTTTCTGAAACAAGGTCTTTCTATGTTAGCTCCGGGTGGCCGTGAACTCAGGCCCATCCTCCTGCCTGAGCTTCTCCACTGCTGGGATCCCGGGTGTGTGCCTTGACACCTGGCTACCCTTTGACTCTTTTTCCTCTGACTTTTAAACTCACTAGGGGTGAACTGGTTAGCAAATGTTTAGGGAAAGTTATCTTTCTGTTAGCGATTGTTGGCATAACATCATGTCATATAACATTGGTATGATTTCTATGGCTTCGAATCTGCAGGCTCATTTTATGACCTCAGGTATAGTCTGCTGTGCTAAGTGCTCTCCACGCTCTCCCAACACTGCTTCCACTGCACTGGGCAGAGCGCCACTGGGCTGCTGGCTGCTGGGTTCTGTTCTCTGCACTTGCTGTTATTTTCTGAGCCACGTCTCTTTTTCCCCCTTATTCCTCCTTATCCTCTTTTTTGTCCTTCCCTTCCCTTCCCTTGCTTTCCTTTCTCTCTCCTCTTTCCAAGAAGATACAATTTTTAAAATTATTATTATCACATTATTATTATTATTATTATTATTATTATTATTATTATT
>PVKN010000112.1:0-54262 GCA_004027915.1 Capromys pilorides | reverse complement strand
TCGCCGGCCCCGAGCCCAGGTTGGTCTTGAACTTGCACCGATCCTCCTGCCTCAGCCTCCCAAGTGCTGGGATTACTGGCATGTGCCACCGTGCCCAGCCTGTTTTATTTTTTGAGAGAATGTCTTGTGTGGTTTGGGCTGACCTTGAATACACTGTGTAGTCCAGACTGGCTTCAGAATCAGAGCGACTCTCCTTCCTCAGCCTCCTGAGTGCCGGTATTATAGGTATGTACCATCAAGGCTCTCCAAATATACATACATACATGTATATATATATTTTTTTCAAAAAGCAGTGGTAAAGTTTATCTGAAAAACTAAAAGTGGAGCATGAAGAAGAAACTAGCTCTGGAGAGGGAGTTTAGGCCATTTAAAACAGGAAAAAGCAAGATAAAAGTACACCCAGGAAGAAGCACCCAGTGTGGAAAACCATGATAGTTTCATTTTATATTCTTAAGACTGAGACTGCCCATGATTGAAGATACGCAGCTATGCAGAATCTTAGGACTGGCTTTTTTATTTTGTTTTCTTTGAGATGAGTCTTGATTTGTAATACACACTGGCCTTCAATTCAGTATGTAGCCCAGGATGGCCTTGAATTCCAGCTGATCCACCTGCCTCAGCCTCCCGAGTTCTGGGATTACAGGCGTGCCCCACTCTGCTGGGCTAAGACTTACTTTGGCAAAAGTAAATTCTTCCATCACTTGGGATGACTGAGTACTTCCCCTGGTGTCCCAGTTTAAATATGTATCTGCAGCAGTGCTATGCAAGCCGAAAGGAAAAGTCAGACCTGTGAGAGCACAGACAAATGAATCAACACTGATTTGCTTGTGCTGTACAATACAGTAGTCAAAAAGTATAAATATCATTCCATCAACATGGACAAATTTCACTCCAAATTTTTTTGGCTAGAGCAACCAGTGGAAAGAGAAACATGTTTATATGTTGTTCAAACTATGGGATCCAAGTCTCTGAAATCTACATGCATGCACGCACATACAGGAGTGATGGAGTCTAAGGGTGGGCTCTGGGGAGCGTGGGGTAGACCTAGAGGACTCCTCAGGGGCTCTGTTCAGGTTAGAGGGAAGTCATGGAGCTCATTATTTTTTAGTTTTTATTGTTTTAAAACCGCTTTTTTTATTTTAAAGAGTAAAAATAGCAGAAACAAAGAGGAAAACAGTAACAAGCAAGAATACATATAGGACAGGATTTTCGAAACAAATTTTTTTTTTTTTTTTGGTGGGACCAGGGTTCGAACTCACAACCTTGCACTTGCCAGGCAGGCACTTGTGCCATGGAGCCATCTCCCCAGCCCCCTGAAACAAGAAAAATTTAACAGTGGTTGTATTACATAGCTCATTATTTTTAAAAACTTTTTATAAAAAATCAGGAATGGAACTAAGGACCTTGAGATCATCAGGCAAGTGCTGTGCTGCTAAGCTATATCCCTGGCCCAGAAACATTTTTATATGTTTGAAAAACTCAGTAATAAAGCTGAGGCTGGGTGTGGTGGTGCACGCCTGTAATCCCAGCACTTGGGAGGCTGAGACAGGAGGAGTGGTGCAAGTTTAAGACCAGCCTGAGCTACAAAAGTGAGCTGAAGGCCAACCTGAACTGCATGGTGATACCCTGTCTCAAAAAGACAAAATAAAATAAAATAAATAAAGCTCAAGTGTATACTGGCTCACAGATTGTGACAGGATCATGCTTATTTGTTTACTGGTAGTTTTACAAAAACTCCTTTTGGAATGTATATCATTCTTATTTCTAGTCGAGATCGGGTCTCACTATGCAGCCCAGCTGGCCTCACACTCCTGGTGACTCTCCTTCCTCAGCCTACTGACTGCTGGGATGACAGGTGTGGGCCACCACGTCCAGCTAGGATGCATATCAATCTTATCTGCAAAGATGTGAAGAAGTTTTTGATGAAAGTGATATTTTATAATAACAGCCTCTGCATGTGGGAGGTCAGTTCTGGTTTTCTGTGGTTCTCCAAACTTCTCCACGTCACACACCCCTGTAGCACTCGAGTCTGGGCCCAATTCCTGCACGTGGCCCCTTGCGTCCACTGTAGCGTCTGGGAGACCTCGAGGATCTCCCAGGCGGGCTTTCAGGCCTCCCTGGTTCCCAAGTTGCCAGGCTGGGACTGCTCTCCCTGCTTCTCCCCAGCATCGTGTCAGAGTGCTGCCAGCTGGTGTCAGCAGAGGGCGCAGTTGAGCCCAAACACAAGTTCTGTGCACGTTCGCCAGCGCCTCCTTCAGCGCTGGTTCCAGCCTGCTCACCTATGTCGACTTCTCCAAATTATGATAATTTAATAGATTCCCTGCATGCAAAAACAGGCACTTCCGCCAAATACAGATGGCTGTGAGTCCGCCCTGGAAACTGGCTTAGCTAAGTTTAGGGTAAACACACACGGGGTTTTGGAGGAGTTAGCATGAACATATTATGAAATTCTTGTTAGAAATTTAAAAAATATTGATTTCATGTGAAAATATTATTTTGACATACTGGCTTAAGTAAATACTTATCATTAAGCATTTGAGGTTTTTTAAATTTATTTTTAATATTTATTTATTTGGTACAGGGTCTTGCTGTGCAGTTCAGACTTATAGGGATCCTCCTGTTTCAGCCTCCCCAGAGCTGAGATTACAGGCATGTACCACCACACCCAGTTTCTGTGGTCAGCATGGTGCCCAGGGTTTCAGGGCCTGCATGGCATATGGTACTGGGAATTGAACCTGGGTCCTTGCACTTGCAAGGCAGGCACTTAGACCACTGAGCTATCTCCCCAGCCCAGGAAGTGTTTGAGGGTGTTTTGCTGCCAGGAAACCCTCCTTCCTCAGCCTCCTTCAGGAGGGATTACAGGTATGTTTCTTCACTGGTCCTCTGAAAGTACTAGGGGCCAAACTCAGGCCTTGAATATGCTAGGCAAGAGGTGTAACAGTGAGCTACACCCCCAGGTTTCTGCTTAGTTTTTCTAAGGCCATTTCTCTTTTTTTAAAAAATTATTTTATTTATTTATTTATTTATTTATTTATTCATTCATTCATTCATTCATTCATGTTATGGCCGGCTCAGCCTGCCTGGGGGTGGGGCTGGCGCAGCATGTGGTGCTGGGGATTAAACCTCAGTCTCTGAGGTTGCCTAAGCTTTCCTAAGCAGGCGCTTTAGACTGCTGAGCTATCTCACCGGCCCTAAGGCCATTTCTCATAACATGTCTTTATTTTTCTCACATCTTTTTTTTTTTTTTTTTTCTTTTCCGGAACCAGGGATTGAACTCGGGCCCTTGCCGGGCAAGGGCTTGCTTATTCTAATGATCGATCTCCCCAGTCCCTCGTAGTTCATCTTACTGGACACAGCTTGCTATTACCCACACCAATTTTAGATGTCTCTGGTCTAGACAGAATGTAGTAATCGCAGTCACAGTAACTGTCTAGATGATAGGGTTACAGGTTACTTTATCTGTATTTCCAAGTGTTGCATAATGAATCTACAATACGTGTAAGACAGAACAGTGACAGTGTAAAATTCATTTTGCTTTTAAAAAGCAGGTTATTTGGTCTTGCCTCAGAACGCCTGTGCGGAGGCACAGCTCTATGCTGCGTCTTGCGACGGTGGTCTGAGACAACCTAGCTCCTCTGCACCTTCTCAGGGCCGTTCCTCAGCATCGCCCAGCACGGTGCGCTGCGCTTTTTCAACGTATTTATTTATTTAGGCGGGCTGTCCTTTTCAAGAAAAGTTGTCCATAGTGAGCTATTCTCAACCTGGGAACATCTTACCAGCTGCTCTCTCCTTGCGACCTGCAGTCAGCCCTGCATTCACAGTTCGTGCACTTCTCTACAGGGACCTTATATTTCAACTGAAGAGGCAGCTTTTAAAAGGGATATATCCAGCCAGGTGTGGTGGTACACACCTGTAATCACAGCACTGGGGAGGCTGAGACAGGAGAATCGTGAGTTCAGGATCACTCGAGGCTACAAAATGAGCTCAAGGCCAGCTTGAGCTGCACAGGGAGACCCTGTCTCAAAAAAAAAAAGGGTGTGTTGGGGGGTATATATGTAAAATCAGTACAGAGGTCCTTCACAAACCTGAAAAGAGCTACTACAGGGCCTACCTATAACCATTCCTTGGTGTACACTGGAATTAGCATACTATAGGCATACTGTATGGCCATGTTTATTGCAACAAAATTCACCACAGTCAGGATATGGAATCAGCCTAGGTGCCTATCCACAGAAAATGTGGTATAAATACACAAGGGGGTAGTATTCAGCTTTCAAGAAGTTATGTCATATGCAGAAAAACGGATGTAATAGAAGATCATGATGTTGAAGTTAGATTCAGAAAGACCAGGCTGGGGAGATAGCTCAGTAGAATAAGTGTTCGCCTGGTAAGCACAGGGTCCTGAGCTCAATCTTGGTACTGAAAAAAAAAAATAAAAAAAAAGCAAGTATCACATATTTTCCCAATATATGGAACTTTTGTTTCGATGGCATGAAAGTACAAGCAAGACTTATTAGAAGAGATATACCTGTAACCCCAGCATTCTGGAAGGGTGGGGAAGAGCACTGCAAATTACAGCCCATATGGATAACTTGGTGAGATTTTCTTACAGTAAAAAGGACTGAAGATGTAGCTCAGTGTGAAGACCCCAAGTTCAGGAGGATAAGAAAGGGTGACTGGAGGGGTAAACATGATGTTATACGGATAAAAGCATATACACTATGAAAATAACATTGAAATCTGTTATTTGGTAAAATTGATAGACACTAACAAAATACACATAAAAACCAAAAGGAATATATTTATAAAAGTAGGACAAGAGCCAGGCAAGGTATTATACACCTGTATCCAGCAGTATGGGAAGTTGAGGTAGAAGAATCACAAGTTGGAGCCCCGCCTGGGAAACTTAAAGTGATTTAACAAGACCCACTCTCAAAAAAATAAAAAGGGATAGGGAGGTAATTCAATTTTTGGTACTGGGGCTGGGGAGATAGCTCGGCGGCATAAGTGCGTGCGTGACAGGCACAAGGACCAGAGTTCAATCCCTGGCTCTGCATGCCCGTTCTGCATGACCCCCAGTGAGTAATACTGGCCTGGAAGGGTGTAGTGGCGCATGCCTATGCCAGCGCCGGAGAGGCTGAGACAGGAGGATCACTGCAAGTTTGAACTGCGTAGTGAGACCCTTTAATACCCCCACACCCCACCCCAAAAAAAAACCTTAGTACTAAAACAGAACAAGCAGAACAGGATCAGGGCAATCTGGGGCAGGACCTCTCCCACATACCTGCCTGGTTTGTTTTTCTTGAATGGCCTGATAAACTCGTGACTCCTCACTCTTATTTCTTGTCACTAAGAGCTCCCAATCTCAACACAGTAACAGGAATGTAAGACGGCAAGGCTGTTAGGTTTTTTGGCATACAGCAGAGAAACAGAAGAAAAAGGACGGAAAAGGCCTTGGTTGCCATTGAGCAGGACAGAGAGATCGACGGCAGGGAGATGGAGGGATCCTGTCACCTGAGAAGACAGAGAGGCTGAGATTTTATGGACTTTTACTAGGGGTGGAGTTGGAGGGGCAGGCTCAGTGATACACCAGGGCTGGCTGGGGGCTCCCTAGGGTGCCCGGGAAAGGTATCCGGGACTGGGGTGGGGAAGAGCAAGGAAGCGGTCATTGGGAAGATAAGCTGTGATTTTTGGGATTCAGCCATGTTGAATCAGGGCCATGATAGCAGTTTGTACTCAGGCCAGAACACATCAAAAACTCCGCACAGTCCGTTTCAGGACCTGGGCACAAAAAGAGCCTGGAGGCTTGAGGAGGGACAGGTGGGAAGAGGCAAGGGTTAGGGTTAGCATCTCTGAGCTCCACATGGGTGTGGACCTGGAGAGGAAGCAATGGAGAGTCCTTTGTACCGCCACCACCTGGCAGGAATGGCCACCTCTAGGGGTGAGCTTGTCTAGTGTGCCTGAGTTCCTGGGATCTACCCCTTGCACCACAAAACAAAAATGAGGTGGGGCTGTTTCGGTGAACTCAAAATAGGACAGAATGCTTCCAGGAGCCAAGAAATAGGGTGTGTGTTGTTTTCAGGCCTCAGTTCTTGGCCTGACAGGCACTCAAGGTGGAGACACACTGCCTTTTGCTAGTCCTTATTGCTAAGAACGTAAGGAATATGTACTTGCTGCCTCTCTTTAACCCCTCCTTCTCCCAAGGACTAGGTGTAGTGACTGGTGTCAGGGAGCTCACTATCTTCTAGGCGAAAAACAGCTGCTGATCATTGTCTTACGCTAGCAGAAAATCCAGGAAAATGAAGTATGGAAGGAAGGAAGGAAGGAAGGAAGGAAGGACGGACGGACGGACGGACCATCTTCAGTCAGGCATTGTGGTGCTCTTGTAATCGCAGCACCCTGGGGGGTTGGAGCTGGGAGATCCCAAGATCTTACCTAACCAGGGCAGCTTAGCATCTTTTTTTTCTTCAGTTTAGCATCTTAATGAGATCTTGTTTCAAAATGAAAATAAAGAGGGAGGGCTGGAGATGTGGCTCTGTGCAAGGACTGGGTTCAGTTTCCTGTAGCACAACGCACTCGTTTTCCTCACTTTAAGAGAATTCCAAGAAGGAAGTGTAGGCCACTGTGTATAGTACAATGACAAGAAACTAGAACACTTAACCGGTTTTCCCGAAAACGTATTTTTTGTGGAAGGTAGGCGTGCAGCATCCCTCTGGTGTCCAGGGGCAAACTGCGCAAATGCACCGCCTTGCGACGCGGGCCGTGTAGTTCCGCAGCCCTGGACTGCCCTGTCCTGCCTGTGCGGGTCTGATCCTGTCTAGGGAGCAGCGCGGAGGCCGAGCCTCGGGTTCCCAGGTCCGCCGCGGTCACGGGGCCTCACCGAGGCCCCGCCCATCGCCCCGCCCCCGACTGGGGCCCACCCCTCGGCCGGACCAGGCCAGGCCCCGGCTGCCCGCCTGCGAGCCAGGAATGGTTAAGGCAGGCCCCGCCCGAAACCACTGCCGCCCCCTCGCCGCGCGCCGCGCCCCGCGCCCGACTTAGCGACGGAACCCTGCAGAGCTAGCCCCTTCCAGCTGTCGGCTCTCTCCGTTCTGCAGCCGGTCGTCTTGTTCCCAATCTCCAAGCCCGTGACAGCCCCTGTCGCAACGAGGTAGGTCACCCGCGCTGCTCCAGCGTGCCCAGACAGACGTCCTGTGGCTCGGGTAGCCCTTACGGCCCGCGCCTCGGGGGACCGCCTGTGAAGCGACCGGGAGCTTCTGCGGCCTCTGCTGCGGGGCTTGACGCTCGCTCACCGGACCCGGCCTGGGTGGCGGAGGCGATGACGCCGCCCAGCGCTATTGGGCGCGCCCGAGGACGTCATCGCTCGGTGCTCCTCGCGGGCACGCTGGGAGTTGCTGCGGTGGGGGCGGACGCGCCTGCGTGACTGGTTCGTAAGTGCGCGGCCTCGCCCCGGCGCGGCCCCCTGCTCTTCTTCCTCACTAGTGACTTCATCCAGGGCCGGCCCCCAAAACTCTTTTTTATAAGAAAAACAACTCTTGGCTTCGTCCCCGCAAGCCGACATCCCAGGATGGGCATCCCTGGTAGAGAGCGATGTGCTGTGTGTCCCCTTCAGAACGCAGGGGACAAGGAAGGGCCTCGGTGATGCGCGGTCTCAGAGGGAGCAGCGCTCCGTGGACGGCCGGATGTGATGGCCTGGGATGCCACCGCGATGTGGTGGGGAGTCCGCCATCCGCGGGGCTCTGGCGACCTGGAGGCTCGTGTCCTGGGGAGGAGGGATCCTTACTAGGACTGCGGCGCTGGAATGTCACGAGGGTTGGCTGGAGGGAGTCGGGGCTTTAGGCTTCTGTCGCGTTGCAACGGAAGCGGGCAGAATGCCACCCGGTGCCGGGATAGCTGATGGGTCTCTGCCACAGTTCAGGTGCAGCTGGGTGGTGTGTAGGAGGGACTTTAGAACCGGGCAGCCCCATTCAGTTGTGTGGAGAGCCTGAAAATCAGAAAGGATATTTTTTATTTTTTATTTTAGGGAAGGGTCTACAGGGCGTTCAGGGTCTCACTACTAGATCGGACTTATGTAGTGATCCACCTGTTTACATCCTTCCAGGAGCTGGAATTACAGGCGGGCACCACCATGCCCTGTTTCAGCTGCGCCTTTGGGTTGGGCTGGCACCCGCAGGGCTGGCTTCTGGATGGAACTCCCGGCCCCTGCACCTCAGGAAGGAAATCTAAAAGGCCACTTGAGGACTGGTTGGGCCAGTAAATGTACGGCCATTGAAAATGACACTGTGTATCTAGTAAATAAGGGTTATTGGAACAGTTGTAAGAAGTATAACAAAAAGGTAAGTTGTAGTGGTTGATACATTGTGTCAACTTGGCTGGATGCCTGGTGGTCGATACATTTTATCAATGTAGCTGCAGTGCCTGGCTGTTTCACCCTGTGAGCCATGAGGGCCCTGCCCCAGAATAACTCAGGTTGGACTTTATCTCCTGGCTTCCTACACAGACTCATCAGCCTCGGGATTGGACCCTTCAGCTTTCCATAGCAGATTCTTCTGCCTTCCTTTGCAGACACAACCGCTAACCATTAGAGACTGTTAGGAACCGGTAGAAACCGGTCAAGACCAGTAGAGACCAGTAGGGATGGAACACTGCAGTGAATATAAAAGCCTTGGAACTGAATCCTTCAGTGGACGGTGTGCAGACACTCTCAGCACACTTCCTCATCTGACCCTGGGACTGGCACATCTTGTATAGTATCTGTTCCTTGTATTATATCTGTTCCTCTAGTAAAACCCTGACTAGAACAGAAGTGTTAGTTTACTATTATAACAAAATCGCCACAAATTTGCTATCTTAGACTTTTCACCAGAAGTCCAAATAAAGTTAAGTCTTGGGTTGAAATGAGGGTTTTGATGGGACTGATCCCTTTTGGAGGCTTCCGAGGAGAATTAGCTTCTACCTTTTACAGAGTTGAGAGGCAGCCTCCCTCCATCTTCAGAAGCCTTCGTTGCTGTCATCTTCTTTTTGTTTGTTTGTCTTTGAGCCAGGGTCTCTGTAGTCCATGCTGCCACTGAACTCAGTAGCCCAGGCTGGCTGACAACTCGTGGACATCCTCCTGTGTCAGCCTCCTGAATGCTGGGACTAAGGCGTGCACTACCAGGCCTGGTGGCACCTCCTACAAGGACCCTCATCATGACACCGGGTCTACCTAGAAAACCCAGGGCCATCACCCCATCTCAACACTCACCTTGCGTTTCTGAGGCTTAGGACACCCCAGGCTGCTGTTCTTCACCGCTTTTTCACCCCTTTCCTGTGTTCTCGGTGTGCCTGTGCTAGACACCCAGCCTGTATCACGTGGAAGAGGCTCACGCTGCAGTTTGTCCTGCGCAGCTGCAGGTGCCGGCTGTGCAGCCTCAGTGTGCGAGGGTGCGCTCCCAGGAGCTTGCCTGTGTCTGTGTTTTACTTCTGCCCAGCCACCTGTCTTGCCAGAACCCGGGGTCCCCACTGATAACTCTGTCCAGTCTGGTGACAGCCAGCAAACCAGGGCAGCAAGCAAGGCAGTCAGCTGAGGCCTGGGCATTTCTTCTCCTTAGCTGCATAGTGTTTACATTTTTCTCTTGGCTTGATCGCTGGCTGCCAGCTCTCACCCCAGCCTAGCCCTTCTGTCCCCACTTCCTCTCCAGCGTCCAAGTGCTACCCCTGCCTTGTACTGCTTTCTACTTTCTTTCAAAAAAGGGTGGTCATCCCTGCCTGGGTGCTCAGAAGCAATAAAGTAGGGTGGAGAGTCCCCAGGTGGAGTAGCCTTACACCTTGATACCCCAAAGAACAGGCTCATTAGTCCTGTCCCTGGCCTGGCTGTTGAGTTCCCATCTGCGCTGGGGGTCCCCATGGCCGTGAGATGAAGTGAGGCCTGCACTGGTCCTGGGACCCACCTCTTTGCATCAGCTCAGCCTGCCTCCCTCGGGGCTGCTGTGTCTGGGCTTAGGCTTCCTACATCCATCTGTGCTGCAGTGTTCCTGTGATGGCAGACCAACTCCCAGCATGGCACATGTCAGATGTTCCCAGTTGGTGCCTTCCCAATGTCAAGGAGGGAATTTTGAGGGCAAAAGCCAAAGAATAGGAAAGGTTTACTGAGAGAAAACTCCTGAGAGACAGGAGGGGTTCCAAAAGTGGCTTGTTCTGTAGTTCTTCATTCAAGGGTATTTTATGCGGTGAGTCACAGGTGGGTACAGCATGGGGAGCGGTGGGCCAAACACAACCTGCAGAAGTAGAGGCCTGGCTGCTCAGCTGGAACCGATCGGAACCGGGAAGGAAGCAGGGCGTGCAACAAACGTGCATGGCGAGCAGTTTTAGCTTATCTCTGACTTCTACCATAGGGTCAGGGAGGTAGCTCAGTGGCATAAGCACCTGCCTGCCAAGTGTAAAGTGCAAGGTCCTGAGTTTGAGCTCTGGTATCCACTCCCCCCCCCCCCAAAAAAAAAAGAGAAAGGATTTGAAGAACAGTTGTAACATAGGTCAAAGGCATCCCCGGAAAGGGATGTGCAGTGGATAAGGGTGTTTAGTGTCCATGCCCATCTCGGGCCCACTGGACCAGGTAGTGCTAATTACAGTGGTATCGTGAGCTGCTGTTTCTCTCTGAGGAGGCCTGCAGGCCTGGCCACCTCAGCTCCATCCTGAGGCCTGGCTCTGTTCAGATGCCCCTGCAGCCAGGGACTTGCTTGGGACCCGATCCCTCCCTGCCTGCCTATTAATTTCTGTCTAACGTAGATGTGTGGCTGTGTTAGGCCTTGTTCTTTAAGCTCCATGGTGGCTGAGGCCCAGCTCGACGCAGTGGTTGACACACTGTAGGTGTCCAGTTGGGTAGTGGACGCTGGTGCCTGCTGTACAGTGTGCAGGAGGAAGAGGGCTGGGTGCTGGCGGGGTGACCTGCCTCTGCACACTCTTGCGCCAGCTTGGTCTGCGTGCTTATGAAGTCTGACAGTGTTTTCTTGCCAGTTTCTCCCTGTCATTCATAGTATGCTGATAGACATTCAGACTGTGTCTGGTTTGAGGATTTATAGAGTTTAGTACAGACACATTTAGAACCTTCTCCTGAGCCCATGTGTGAATGTTCCTCTTGATAGCAGCTAGGAATGTGTGCTGTTTCACCAAAGCCAAGTTGTTTTTCTAAAAGCCTCATGGCCACACACATTTTTCAGCAGCCAGCAAACATGTCACATCTGTTTCTGTTACTTTGGTCTGGCAGCAAAAAGTTTTCCAGGGTTTGACCTGTTGCTCGTGTTCTGAGGAACTCCTGGAGCCTTGGATGTGAGCAGCAGAGGTGGGAGGGTCTCTAGCAGACAAAGTGAAAGTGAGACGTGGCAGGTGAGATGTGGCAGGCTGTAACTGGGCCCTCCCTGCACTTGAGGCCCCACTCTGAGCTGAAAGAGCAGCAGTGGCTTGGACCTCGGTTGACAGGCACCAGGTGAGCAGCTGGTAATGGCCAGCGGCGCCAGGCTGGCCCAGCACGCTTTTCTCAGGTCCCTTTCTGGCTCTTTTAACACATGGTGGAGCATCCAGTCCAGCAGGTATGGGAAACCTGAACAGGGGCACAGGCGGGGTTCCTGGGAGCCTCTTGCCGTGGCTTGTGTCTGACCCAGTGGTGCCCTGTGGCCCCCCTAGGATCTGAGGCTGGGCCAGCTGCCACTGTGCAGTTGTGGACTGGCAGGTGTGCCCATCCCCACCTGGTCACCAGCATCTGTCCTCAACCTGTGAAGGTTCCTTCTAACTCCTGGCTGGACAGGCCTGTGGGGCCTCCTGCACATAGAGGTAGTTATTTTCTTGTGTTTTGGGAGCCATTACAGGTTTTCACGAGTTTCAAACATGCCAGTGAGCCACTGAGGCAGAGGGGCATCCTGGTGTTCCCAGGGGATACAGTGGGGCCTGGCCGAGGCTGAGGATCAGATTTAGCTCTCACACCCATTCCCCACACTTGTTCCACCCTGCCATCATGGCAGGGGAGCTGGTCAACCCGGTCCCGGAGCCCTGTGCCCCAGGGGAGACTGCTGGGGCTTCCTTTGTGTGTGGCCTGGACTGAAGAGGGGCTTTGGGCCATCTGGAGGTGGTCAGGTGGCCCCTCGTGCCCCCCAATGTCTCTGGGAGGACCTTCAGGTGAGGGTGACACACCTGGCCCCCAGCCTCACCTGGATTTGCTCCTTCCCTATGCACAGGGGCAGGTGTGATGCTAGGTGCTTTGCGCCATGGGGTGGCCTGTGACCATGAGTTAGCCTTGCTCTTGCCTCAGGTACCCCTGGACGTGTAAACGTGTCTGTCCTCCTGGCTGACACAAAGGGGCCTCTGCCCTGCTGGGGGCCCTGACCAGCGCTAGGAAGGAGGGCCCTCAGCAGGGCTGTGCTGGGACAGAGAGGCAACAACAGGAAGGGGATGTTCTCAGGAGACTCTTGGGGCTGTCGGCATGTTGCCCCAACCTTTGTAGAGGTCAGCTAGCCTGTGACTTCCAGGAGAGAAATGTGCTGCGCTTTCTCCAGCTCTTGAGAGGCAGAGCTTCCTTCCCTCACAGAGCTGATGGTCCAGACACTTCTTCCAGGCTGTGCTCCCACTGGCCTGCTCGGCAGTCAGTCACTCAGGAAGCCTGTGGGGCCGTGTGTGGGTAGCTGTTCCCCAGACGAGACTTCCCTTTTTCTACAGGGCAAGTGTGTGCTGTGCTGTCTCAGTGCCTCAGTAGCCACCATCCACAGTAGTGGCTGTCTTATGTGTGTAGACTCTGTGCCTGTCCCTATCAGGTTTTGAGGGCCTGAGGCCTGCACCTGCCCCAGTCTGGCCAGCATGGGCTGCCCCGTCCTTGGACTGGGTCTAGGCCAACCTGCACAGGGAGACAGAGTGCCAGAGTGACAGTTATGGAAGTTGTGCCTGAATGGCTGCCCACAAACACCCAAGTGCCCCATGCTGCCTGGCCCTTCACCTTGCACTGCTTCTGGCTGAGGTCAAGCTGTGTGAGGAGGCATCTGGGAGTTCCAGCTTTGTGGGGGCTCTGTGGTCTGGGCTCTGCAGCCTGGACTGGCCTCGGTACAGGTCGGGCTAGTGGACAGCAAGGGCTTTCACAGCCAGCCTGAGCCATCCCTGCTCAAGCCAACAAGAGGCAGGGCCTCCCCAGGCCAGGCTCACTGTCCTGTCCTCTCTCAGACTGGAGGCGCCACCATGGCTAGTGGCCTCTGCACCCCACAGCTGTGTTTCCCAAGCTTTGCTGCCTGTGGTAAAGCCAGGGAGTCCAGCACCCTCATCTGCTCCTGGAGCCAAAGTGGCTGGAGTCAAGGATGGAGACAGAACAGGCCTTTGCTGGAGAGGGCGGCCCTTCCCAGACGGTGCTCCTTGTCCTGTGTGGAGAGAACATGTGGCCTGCAGGGCTATGGGTTCCTGAGAGCTCTGTTCCCTCTGCCTCCTGTCCAGACGACACCGTATACCCACCATGAGTCTCGAGATCCGTTGTGAGCAACTGAGTGATGCCAAGTGGATGGAGCTCCTGCCACAGATCCAGCAGCACCCAGTGGTCAGGTACAGGCCCCAGGGTCAGCATGAGGTGTGGGGAACAGATGGAGGGGCCTCACCTTGCTGCAGTGGCTCAGTGTTCGTGGCACATGGTGTTATTGTTATGGTTGCTGTTCTTCTTTTTTTATTTAACATTGTCCCCCCACCCCTGGAACCCGGGTTGAACCCAGGCCCTTGGGCTTGCCAGGCAAGTACTTATTCTGCTGAGCTATCTTCCCAGCCCCTATTTAATGTATTTAGTACAGGATCTACAGGGTTTACAGGGTCTCACTATGTAGATCGGACTTGTAGTGATTCTCCTGTTTTTAGATTCCCAAGCACTGGGATTACAGGTGCGTGCCACCATACTCAGTGTCAGTCAGGGGCAGGGTCGGCGTGGCCTGCTGGGGATTGAACCCTGGCCACTGTGCTCTTCCTAAGCAGGCTCTTTAGTCCACTGAGCTATCAGGCCAGCCTTTATGGTTGCTTTTCAACACTTAAAAAAAAAAAAAAATCAAAACCACTGAAGCCAGACATGGTGTGCATATCTTTAATGCCAGTACTTAGAAGGCTGAGACAGGAGCATCACCATGATTTCAAGGCCAGACTGAACTGTGTGGCAAAACCATCTCAAAAAGACCACATAAAAACTACTAGGTACATAGTTCAGTGGCAGAGCACTTGCCTGGCATGCACGAGGCCCTGCATTCCGTCTCTAACACTGCAAAATCACAATTTTATGTACATGTAGATATGTATATTGCATGTATTTATATGTGCATGTGCTTAAATAAGCGTCTAGATGCTTGTTTGTATATGTATGTTTGTGTATGCATGCATACAAGGACATGTCTATGCACAAGTGTGCTCATCTATTTGTGAGTGCATGTTTATGCATGCATATGTACATGCAAGTTGCATATGTGTTTGTATCTAAATGCACATGTTTACATGTGTATATGCACATGTACATTTGAATATATACGTGCACATGTATTTGTATGCACCTATGTGTATATAAGGACCTGGGTGTGTATGTGTGCATGTATATGTATCTTCCAGAGTGTGTGTGTATAGATGCATGTTTGCTTGTGTATATGTATGCATATGTGTGCTAGTTTATACACATGAATATAACTTGCATTTTCTGTGTTTGTCCCTGCATGTGTTTGCATGTCATATGTGTATACATGTTTATTTGTACCTGTGTGTATACATGCATGCATGTTTGTGTACATGCACAGATGTGCACCTATATTAAAAGCTCTGCCAGCTCCCCAGAGTGGCCTGGAGGCAGAAGGCAGTGGCTGGGTCAGCTGTGCAGCTTGCGGGTGGCAGGCAGCCTGGTCTCTGCTCCTTGGTCCCACTCCTCCTCTGGGACAGTGGCAGGATGAGGCACCAGGTTCCCAGCCACTGCTGCGGTGCCATGCTTGTTTCCGCCCAGCTTTGGCAGGAGATAGAGTCAGGACCTACTCTGGTCCTTGGTGTGCGCAGGCCCAGGGTACCTCAGGCCTTGGGCGAGAAACAGGGCCTATTTGGTTGTCTTTTCCCAGCTCGAGTCCATGTAGCCTGGAAGGTTGTGTGGCATCTCCTTGGCCTCCATCAGCCTCCCCAGTGATGTGACCTAGCTGGTTTCAGATGCCAGTTTTGCCCTGTCCTTTCCCTGCCCTGCAAGGGTCCCTGTGATCTGACTGAGTTAGAGGCCCTGCTCTGTCCCTCTGAACTTGGGGTCTTCTCATGATGGTCGCCCTTTTCTGGCAGGAACATGGAGCTTCTGTGGGCCCTGTCTGGCACATCATGTCATGGGTGTTGGTGGAACTGTGTGGTCACCGCAGCCTCTGGCTTCTCTCTGGGTCAAGATTTCCCTTAGAGCAGCCAGGGTCAGGGTGATGCACTGAGCCCTGGTGCTACCGTTTCTGCTCCGTTTTGCTGCTGCTTTCAGCCTCTGTGGTGACTGTGTCTGAAGTCATTGTGGTGTGGTGCACTTTGTCACCCTTCCTTCTGCTTTCTCAGCCTTCACTCTTCTGCAATAAGAGCTGACTTTGCTCCCACCCGCACTGGTTTATGTATTCATGTGAATCAGAGTGGATTCGAGGTACAGCCTGGTGCCATCCTCCATGCCTGCAGGGAACCCTCGACCCCTGTGTGCCCCATACTCACTGTCTGAGTGCAGCCTCATGGTCATCACTTGGTGGAGGTCTGCCCTTCCCTGCAGACACATAGGACCCCATGAGTGGCCTGGGGAACACAACCACCCCACATTCGGCACTACTGCTCTCTTCTGTGTCACATCTTAAGTGTCATCGTTAGAGATCGTCCTTTGATCTTTTGGGCTGCTGATGGGTCCCAGCCTACGGTGTATGAGGATCACTGGGCCTGAGATTGGTTCTGACCCACAGTGACCCCGACGGTCTGTCCCCAGGCTAGAGGACTGTGGCCTGACGGAGGGAAGGTGCAGAGACCTCGGTTCCATGCTGCGGGCCAACCTCACCCTGACAGAGCTCAATCTGAGCGCCAACGAGCTGGGGGATGCTGGCGTGCACTTGGTGCTTCAAGGCCTGCAGAGCCCCACATGCAAGATCCAGAGTCTCAGGTGAGGACTAGCACAGCCTGCAGAGTGCAGGCAGGGCCAGGAGAGCTTCCAGGGCTGTGGGTGTCTGCAGGGCACGGGTGGCATCTGCAGGTACCCTTTCTCCAACCAGAGGCACACAGGCAAGGTGGCTGCCATGTGGGGACAGGGCACCCTCTGGCCTTGTCCTAGGCTATGTCCCCATCTAAGTAAGGGTCTGGTCTATGGCCCCATTGCCCCCTCCTGTCTCAGCCTGCAGTCTCAGGGTGCTGCTCAGAGGCACACTGTTCTGCGGGGCATTTCTGGGGTCTGGTGGAGGTGAGGGTCACTGAGGGTCTTGTGTTCCAGCCTGCCATACTGTGGCCTGACAGAGACCGGCTGTGGGATTCTGCCCAGCGTGCTCTGCTCCATGCACTCTCTGCGGGAGCTGCGCCTCAGTGGAAACCAGCTGGGGGACAGGGGCCTGCAGCTGCTCACCGAGGGACTCGTGGGTGCCCAGTGCAACCTGGAGACGCTGCAGTGAGTCTGTGTCCTGAGGGGACTCTGGGCTCCCTACGGCCTTACTTGGTACCCAGCCAGGTACATGCACGGCCTCGGCACTGTGGCCACCAGATCTGGGAGGGTATGTGGGGTCTTGGTGCCCTTGTAGTGTCCCTTCTCCAGGGTTCTGAGTGTCCCTCGACAAGGGGCTGTCAACTGAGTCTGATACAACTCAGGAGACATCAGGGTGACACAGTCCAGCACAGGTGGCCCTGCCCATGGACCTGTTCCTCTTTTACTGGGTCTGGGGGAGCCCCAGACTATGAACTGAGCTTTCAGAACATTTCCTGAAGGAATGGTCAGTGTGTCTGGAGGCTCTGGATGCTCGTGGGCCCTGATCTTCAGTCCTGGCTTCAGACAGGAGAGGGCGGAGGCTGGGGAGAGATGGGTGAGGAGACAGCGGCAGGTCTCGCACCTCCCTGGCTCCACCTGCCCCCTCGAGAGGCCATGGAGTGTGCTCAGATCCTGCCTACCCACAGGCTGGACTACTGCAACCTCTCGGATGCCAGTTGTGAGCCTCTGGCCTCCATGTTCCAGGCCAAGTCCAGCATCAAGGAGCTGGTCCTGGGCCACAATGATGTCCATGAGGCAGGCATACGCACACTCCTCAGGGGCCTGAAGGACTCTGCCTGCCCATTGGAGACACTCTGGTATGCACTGGGCCTCAGGGACAGGGGTGGGGCTGCGGCTCAGGGTCCCCCTCGGACATGGCCCTGTCTCCAGTCTAGAGAAATGTGGTGTCACGGCAGCCAACTGCAAGGATCTCTGTGATGTTGTAGCCGCCAAGCCCTCCCTGCAGGAGCTTTACCTGGGCGACAATAAGTTGGGAGATGCAGGTATTGCAATGCTGTGCTCACACCTGCTGCACCCCAGCTGCAGGCTCAAGAAGCTGTGGTGAGTGGCGCCCAGACTGGGTGATAGCAGCAGGGAACCCTCTCTTATCTTGGGCTTTCCTCAGAAAATGTCTGTGTCCTGCAGGCTCTGGGAGTGCGATATCACCGCCGAGGGCTGCAGGGAGCTGTGCCAGGTCCTCAGAGCCAAGCAGAGCCTAAAGGCGCTCAGCCTGATGCTCAACGGGCTGGGTGACGAGGGTGCCCGGCTGCTGTGCGAGGCCCTGCGGGAGCCCACCTGCCAGCTGGAGTGTCTGTGGTGAGGGCAAGGGGCTGTGTGGAGGGGGCTCTTGTCAGGACAGTGGAACCCACACGGAGACTGTGGGGCACTCAGGGCACCATAGCCCAGCATGGAGAAGAGCTGGAGGTGCCGGGGGTGGTGGGCTTGGGGGGGCCTGGACAACAAGGATGAGACCTGAATACAGGGTGCTGGGGGTCCTGACCTGTCTGTCCCACAGGGTGAAGGACTGCAGCTTCACAGCCGCCTGCTGCCCGTATTTCCGGTCAGCGCTGGCCCAGAACAAGTTTCTCACAGAGCTGCAGTTAAGTGAGAACAATCTGGGCAACAGTGGAGTGCAGGAGCTGTGCCAGGGCCTGGGCCAGCCACAGTCCATGCTGCGGGTGCTCGGGTGAGTCCATGTGTGCGGGCACGTGTGTGTCCTGCTCAGATCCCGAAGTCTTTGTTGCCGGCAGCTGGGGGGTGGGGGTGCTAGAGCCCCTCCCACAGCCCTGGACCAGAGACCGGGAAGGGCGTCCGAGCCACCTCCTTTGCTTCAGCAGCTTCAGCAGCTTCTGCAGCACTGTGGCCTGTGTGGCCTGTCACTTAGTGGCTACAGGGCCTGAGCCTCCTCTCTGCTGTTGCTTTCTGGTTCCCAAGGAGGCCCTGTTGTCCTCGGTCTGTGCTTTCTCCCTGGCGGCCTTCTGTCCTGAGCTGGGCGTGCTTCACCTTGGTGTGGGCCTTGGTCCTGGGTGATATGCTCTTTGTCCTCTGTCTCTCCGCCTCTTCCTGGTAGGCACAGGACTGGGCCCTGCAGTGCACTCGTCTCTTTTTCTCTTTTGTTTTTGTTCTTAGTTTTGGCGCTTCTCATTTTCTACCCAGTCTCCCAGCCTTCTTTCTGCTCTACGATGTGTGTTCTTTGCAGCTGTTAGCCTGTGGCTCCCGCGTGTGGCTCTGCTTCGTGTTGGCATCTTGAGCATCGGGAAGGCTGCCAAGGCTCCTGGCTGCCAAGGCTGTGGGACCCTCACAGCTAGGTGGGAAAGGAGCAGAAGGGTGGGCCACCACTGTTCTGGTGGAAAGGGGTCCTGGCCCCACCTCCATCTTGGAAACAGAGTGGGTGTGACTCCACATCACCATCTGGTCCAGGCCTGTCTTGGGCCTGGCCCTGTGGGAGTGGGTGCTGGGTCTGCCCACCCCCTCACATCCGTCTGCACTGGCACAGGCTCTGGTTGTGGGGGAAGCAAGGTGTGGTGTGTCCACTGCTTCCCTGTCTTTAGTAGAGGAACAGCTGGGGCTGTGGAGGGACTGTGAAGGGACCAAGAGACAGGCTGGACTGAATAGGCCCCCTGAGGTCCTGACTTGCCACACACAGGTCTGTTGTCGGGTTTGCAGTATCCTGGCTGTGGGCTTGTACCACCCCACTATGGTGGAAGCACAGGCCAGTGCATCCCGACCCCTGCCTACTCCCTGCACAGGTTGGGGGACTGTAACCTGACCAACAGCAGCTGCAGCAACCTGGCCTCAGCCTTGCTGGCCTGCCACAGCCTACGGGAGCTGGACCTCAGCAACAACGGCCTGGGGGACTCCGGTATCCTACAGCTGGTGGAAAGCCTCCAGCAGCCAACCTGTGCCCTGGAGTGCCTGCTGTGAGTGGTGTGGGCTCCTGGGGCTTGTGGGGGGACCTTATGGCTGGTGGGCATGGAAACAGCACTCCCTCCTGCCTGCAGCCTGTTTGACGTCTACCTGAGCGACGGCGTGAGGGACCAGCTGGAGGCTCTGGAGAGGGAGAAGCCGTCCCTGAAGATTGTCTCCTGAGGCGCACCTTCTGCAGGCTCAGAACCTGCCCTCTGCACGTGGAGGCTGCTCCTCACCGCTGACCTGCTCCCTGGGGCTCCCTCAGAGGGTGTCCTGGCTGTGACTGGATAGACACTGTGTACCCTACTTCTTGATCCAGTTATTAAAGGGCTTTGTTGGCGGGCAGGGTCCTGTCCTTCCTTGGGGGCCCTGTGCACTCAGGGTGCGCCCCCCTGCTTAGCGGATCAGCAGCACCGCAGCTCTTAGCAGCACACTTCTCCCTGGGACAGCTGTGGCCCCACGAGGCCTGAAGAGTCCTGGGACTAGGCGTGCCCCTCAGCTGGCGAGACAGGCCTTCAGGGGACCTATCACCTCGCTGCTTCTGCCCAGTTTGGGCAGTGCCTAGCAAAATCCCAAAGTGCACTGAGACCTAAGTGCTTGGGTGGCCCAGTGGCGGGTCCTGGGCCCAGGCACCTGCACCCACACACAATCCCAAGACATCAAAGTCCTTACTCTAAAATCCCTATATTCACAGTCCCTAAAGATAAAAGCCAAAGAGTTGAAATCCTGAAACTAAAACCTCCAAAATACTATTCTCTGAAAAATAAGGCTGAGAAGCCCAGAAAGCGAAACTCTGGAGCTTGGGTATACATACTTGGGGCTTGCCAGGGTCACGCTAAGTGAAGATGAACTGTCTTGGGCCATATAGAAAATACGTAACACAGTTACAGATGCAACTAACAACACTTCCTTTATTCTTAAGTTTTTTAATTGTAATGTTTAAATAAGGTGACATAAACTAGCATAGAGGCTTGAGTCCATCTCATGATTCTGGCCTTGTGACAGGGCAGCTATGAAAGTCCAAAAAGACTACCTGATTAACTATAGCAGAAGAATGAAACTTTCACTGGTTATAAATATCAATTCAATATCGATTAAAGGCCTGAATGTAAGACATGAAGTCCTGGGCTACTAGAAAAAGGCTTAAAGACCCTGGATATTAGAGACTCTTTCCCTGGCACCAGGTGAGAAGGGTCTCCTTTCCTCCTATTAGGGGCGACTATAGTGAGTCCCCAATCTCCTGACTGGAATTATATGGCCTGTGGCAGAAAACAAAGACAAAAGTGGTGTATGCAGCAGTCTGAGATGGCCAGTTGCTCTTGGGAATAAAGGGTTACAATGTACCCAGACACTTTATGTCTGAGGCAAGGACAGTGCATAAAGGGCAGTGGTGTTTGATGATGGCAAATATGGTGGGCTAGAAAGAACCGAACATTCTTGCAAGGACAGGGAAGAGGCGGGGGCAGTGAGTAAAACTGTTTCCCCAGGTGCCTTACCATCTTCAGCAGCTCGCATCTTGCCCTGTGGGTAACACAGCAGTCATGAGTTCTTGGCTGTAGTTCAGTCGTACTGTACCTGTCTGGCAAGCTCAAGGTCCTGAGTTTGACTCCCAGCGCCTGTCCCCCAAAAAACAATTAGCCCTATACTAGGGCTTCCAGCTCTGACCAGAAAAGACCAGGGGACAAAGAGCAGAACAAGACAAGCAGGGTTATCCTCTAAACTCAAATTATAATCTGTGGTCCCCAGCAATTGGAATGGTCAAGGATTGGATGTTACCGTAAAAGTACATGGGCAAAAATAGGTGAATCAGATTACACCAAACTAGAAAGTTGCACAGAGAAAGAAACAATCAGTGAAGACAATTATGGGATGGGGGAATACCTGCAAACTACACACCTGACATGGGGCTATAATCCGGAAAACCGATGGGACTCAAAGAAGCTCAACAGTAAAATCATGAGACTTACAGCTGGCCAGCAGATACAGGAATTATGCTCAGTGTCACCCCTATACTGGGAACACAATTCACAGCAAATGTTACCTCACTAGAGCAAGAAAAAAAGACTATCCAAAAGACAAAAAATGAGAAACATGGGCCAAGGTGAGGAAAAAAGGAACCCACCCCCCCCAACCCATACACTGTTGGTGGGACTAGGTAGCGCAGGCATTGTGGAAGGCAGTATGGTGTTTCTCAGAAAATATAGCCCTATGAATAGATCTACCATCCGACCCTGCAAACCATGCTGTTTGTATCCAAAGGAAATAAAATCGGTATGCTGACGAGAGATCTGCACTCTGTTTACAGCCAAGAAATGCAAACATGGTAACTGTCCACCAACTGACAAATGGAAACAAAAGCAGTAAATACAAGGAATGTTGTTTAGTCACAAGAAATGAAATCCTGTCATGGAGCAACACGGACAATCACTGCTAAGTCAAGGAACCTAAAACAACTGATTTCAACAGTTGGGAGAGGAATGGGGGTTCCTGGAGACCAGGGGAGAGTCTGCCAGATACTCAAGCTGCAGTCAGGCCGAGCTACGCGACAGGCGTGTGAAGGCTTTCACCACAAACAAGTGACAATAAAATATCCGAACCTCTCCCGATTTGAACATTGTGCATGAATACATGTGTCAAAATAGTACATGGCTGCCACAACATGTATAATTTTTGTCAACTAGAAGTACGTTTTGAGCTCAGGTCATTTGTCCACATTGGTAACCCTCCCCACCAATGTAGTTCTGGCTCTCAATGAATCAAAGGTGCATTTGCCTTAGGGAGACAGTGAAGTCACTGGTTTAAAAATAAGCACTGCTCCGTAGGAGGCAGGCATGACAGTGTTGCTGCTCCATCGCCCACACTGTTCCTGCCTAACCGGCCTCGCTGAGCGCACGTGGGCCAATTCGCCTGTACCGGGGATAAGAGTGTGCTCAGTACCGAAGGCACAGCTCGGGTTGGAGCGGAGAGTGACCTCAGAGAGCGGCTCTCGGCACACAGTGGACGTCTCTCCCAAGTTTGTCAGCGGGGCTTCACGTGCCGTGGAGGGCCGAGTCGGCAGCCTCCACGGGCACCACTGCATGGCTGACCCATTCAGGGAGTGCTCTATGCTCTTGCAATTTGCTGGTTTCATCTTTATATAACTCACAACAGTGGAGGTATAAATCGTGTCGACTGTAAAGTTCTAATTTGGTTTATGCATTTTTGTCAAGTCAAGTTGGACTTGATAAAAACACAATTGATTAAGCACCTGCCTTGGCATGCTCAAAGATTTCGGTTTGATCCTCAGTACCTTACTGCGGCACCCCACATCAAGCTGTCCACTGACACCGGACGTGGTAGTGTCCTTATAATCCCAGTGCTGAGGAGGCTCGGATCACTATGAGTCTGACCTGCATAGCGAGACCCGTACCAAATAATAAGTAAATAAATAAATAAATAAATAAATAAATGATTTTTAAAAATTAAAAAAAGTTATTCGAACACAGTGGGACGTGATGCATGCCTGTAATCCCACAACTCTGGAGGCTGAAACAGGATTGCCGTGATTTTGAGGCCAGGTTTGAGGCTAGAGTGAGTTCAAGACCAGCCTGAACTACATAGAGAGACCGTGTCTTAAAAATAAATAAATAAATAAATAAATAAAAATAAATAGGGCCAGGGAGATAGCTCTGTGGCACAAGCACCTGCCTGGCAAGTGCAAGGTCTTGAGTTCAAACCCCAGTCCTGCAAAAACAAAAACAAACAAACAAACAAAAAATAAATAAAAACACAGACAGAATGTTATCTTAGTATACAGAGAGATGGAGACATATCCTTAATGCAGATCTGCATTTGCGGAGACAAGACTTTGGCTATCTGGGCAACGGCTTGTGTAGTCGTACCTAATGAAGATGAAATATAGGGGCTCACACGTGCTGGGAAAGTGTGCTGACCTTCAGATATACCCCCCAAAGTATTTATTTTTATTTATTATTTTTTAAATTGGTATAGGATCTTACTACACAGCTCGGACTTGTAATGACCCTTCTGGTTGCAGCCTTTCAAGGGCTGGGATTAGAGGCATGCACCACCATGCCCAGTTTGGGGGTGGTGAGGTATGCCCAATGTTCTGGGGCTGGCATGGGATGCAGTACTGGGGACTGAACCTGAGTTCTTATGCTTGCCAGGCAGGTGCTTTGACTGCTACCCATCTCCCCAGGCCCCTAACTTTTATTTTGAAATCTTGCTAAATTGCCCAGCTTGGCAGCCTAAGTGTCTGCCTGGCAAGCACAAGGATCCAGGTTCAATCCCCGGTACCACACGTGATGCCATCCTTGGAACTTAGGTGGACGGTGCCAGCTACCAAAACCGGGCATGGCGGTGCATGCTTCTAATCCCAGCACTGGGGAGGCTGAGACAGGAGGATCACTACAAGTCTGAGCTGCATAGCAAGACTGTACCAAATAAATAAAAGATTTTTAAAAACCCTTACATTTTAGGCCAGGCTAGGCCCAAACTTTCAATCCTCCTTAGGCCTTCAAGTAACTGGTATTCCGGCTGCAGGACCACACCCAGTTTACATTTTGCTTCTTGATTAGTTTGTGTGCTCTGCAATGTTATATCCATGCAACGGCTCCAAGTTTATACCTGGAAAAATTATTTGCCTATTTAATTTTTTTACTTTTTTGAAACAAGATTTAACTATGTAGTTCAGGACAGCCTTGATCTTCTGCTTCAGTTCCTGCTAGAGTCACAGGTTTGTGCCACCATCCATGCTTGGCTTTAAGGAAGTTTTGAAAATAAATTTTCCTGGAATTGTATTTTGGGGGATTCGAATCATTTGAGAGTTCAAAACTGGGTGAGGGCCTTCAGGATTGTGGCCTAAGCCTGCCCTCACTTGGGGGTCTCCTTGGCTCTGCTGTGGGCTGTGTCCCTATGCATGGTGCTGTCCAAGGGGCGGGGTACCTGAGCTTGGCTGCTTCGGAGCCCTTGGCCTCTGTACTGTTAGCCTGAGATGTTTTCCCTAAGCCCCTGCTACCCAGAGCCCGGTCAGTTTAGGATGTGGAGGCTCATCCAGCGTAGGCCGCACGGTAGAGTGGGAGACACTCAAAGTCCAAGATAAAGCCCTCTAACGGGCCTCCGGATCTGGGCTTCCACGTGTAAGCCCTCTCAGAAGAATCAGGGTGCCCCAGAGAAGCAGGTGACCCAGGGCCACAGGGTGAGCAGCAGCCTCTGTGGGGAAGAGCGTCATGGGGCCTGGAGACGGCCCAGGTCCTAGAGTGGGAAGACAGCCAGGAGCTGTGACCAAGCTGCAGTGACAGCCCTGCGCAGAACGTGGGCTGGGTGGGACACTGCGGCCTAATCCAGGGATACCCCAGGGACACCCCATCTCCAGGCCTTAGGCACCCATGCTGTGGCCTCAAGGTGTGTACTGACAATCAGCAGAGGCAGAGGGCTTGCCCAGCTACAAGGCCTTGGGTGCGCTCCTCAGCACCAAGGAAGAGCTTCTGAAGCCTGGGCCCTGCAGGGTGGGGTGGTGCGGCTGGTGCCCAGCCTTGAGTCTGCCCCTCTCAGAACAGGTCTCTGTGTTCACAGGGGGCCTCACCCTCACTCAGGAGGGGGACATGGAATCATGGCGCTTTCTCCTCGTTTGTGTCTGAAAACTTCCTGGGTTCAATCCTCATAACCACAAAAATGAAAAATCTTAAGATTTTACTTTACTATCTGGGAAAAAAAATACCAAGTGAGAAGATAGCTGACCCTCTCTAGTACTCCCTGCTCTTGTCCCTTGGCCACTCCCCAGCAGTCACCAGCCCTGTTCCCTGTAGGAGGCAAATGTGAGTATGTTGGAGCTACGCAAGGCTCTGGAACCCCACACCCAGGACACCCCGGCTAGCGCCTGTGGCAGAGCTGCATCCCACACAGCTCCCTCCAGCAGCGCGGGCGCCTGTCCAGGGAGGAGGGGGATGGAGGCAGGGACTTCCATCATCACTTTATTTGTTCTATTTGTTCCAGGAGACACCCTAGACTCCAGCTATGGAAGAACACGGTCTTGATGCTCACATTGCAGCCCTCGTCTTGGAGACTGTGCGTGACACATGTGCTTGAGGGGCTGGCTGGCAACCACTGCCCTGTCCTGTTGCACCCAGGACAGAGTCTGACTAGCAGAGGCTCCAGAGGGAGTGGCCTGGTGCCACTGCAACACAGGTCCTTTACTTGCGCCACTGGTGGGCATGTCAGCAGGTCTTGCAAGGCCTCCCAGGCTGGCGGAGGCTAGGCGTTGGGCAGTCTGTGGGTAGAGGCCATGGCCAGCCAGGCAGAGGGAAGGACAGGACCCTGCTCCCGAGCAAGGCCCAGCCACCGCCACCAGCTGCTGGTCCCAGTGCAGCCCTAGGTGTACCTGCACGTGTGTGCATGTGCTCGGCTGTGCACACGTCTGTACACTTGGGTGGGCAGTACACAGAGCACAGGAAGAGGGAAAGAGCCCCTGGAGCAAAGCCCGCACGAAAGCCAGGGCTCACGAGGCAGCTGCCGCGCCTTCCTCAGTGAAGTCCTCCTTCTCAGAGGCTGCAGGCCCCAGCAGGTCATCGTCCGGCCCTGGGCACTCATCCCTGTTGCTGACTGCCCTGCCCTGGTCGCTCTGCTGCTTCTGCCTCCGTGTCTCCTTGTACCGCAAAGTGATGTCCCTGGAGGGTGAAGGCCACCTCACCACTTGTGTACTGCAGCCCCAGGGGATGCCTGTTACCATCACCCAGAGGAACCCATGAAAGACATGGATGAGGAGGTGCAAGGTGCCCTGGACAGGATCCCATGAGGAGGCCGCAGCTCGGAGACCGCAGCTTGGAGGCCGGGGCAGGGACAGCCGGGCGGGGAACAGCTGGTAGTGCTGGGCCCACTCACCGTAGGAAGAAGCGCCAGATGGTCCAGGTGAGCACCAGGACGGAGCCAAGCGTCCAGCACTGGGAGATGTAGAAAGGCAGCGACAGGGTGAGCGTGTGTGGATCATACTTCACCACGATGAGCAGCTCGGTGACTGTGATGGCTGCCACCAGCCAGGCCTGCTGGCCCAGCTTCCTGTGGGGCTTCCTGTGGAGGAGGCAGTAGCTGCATGCTCACCCGGGCCCCACCCTAGGGTGCCTCCCGTCTTCTCCCTGTACTCAGGACCCTCAGTCTGGCAGCAGCCCTCACAGATCATCCATGAAGTCATAGATCTCACGCATGGCCACGCCGCCCACGTTCACGAAGAAGACCAGCCGCAGCAGGACCAGGTAGTGCTCAGGGGGCATCCACAGCACAAACTTCAGGTAGAAGGTGTTCAGCTCCGCCAGGAGGAACTAGGAGATGAGAGGGCTCAGCAGGGCTCAAGGCACCCAGTGAGCACAGCCACAAGGTGCCCCGGCCTTACCACCAGGATGATGCCACACACAGCCAGCCAGCGGCGCAGACTAGAGGCTGGCTTCCACTCGAAGCGGACCCAGCTGTAGGGCGTGAACTGGAAGGCTATGCGCTTCATCTTGCCCCTGGGAATAGAGCCAGGCCTGACTGAGCACAGCCATCCCCACCCGCTGGTGTTGGCTCTGCTCAGAGTCACGGCTATGGTAGCAGGTGGCAGGGGCACAGCCCCAGCCTCTGTCCTGCTCAGAATCCTACAGGGCCCTCAGCAGGCGCGGGGGTCATCACACTCTCCTGCCCACAGGCCTTCTGCAGGGCTCACTTCCGCTTCTCCTTAATGAGACAAGGTCTTGCCATGTAGCCCAGACTCCCTCAAACTCCTGTGCTCAAGAGATTCTCTTGATTCAGTCTTGCATGCAGCTGGGTCCCAAAGCAAACACAACACAGCCCCTGGTCTGGCCCCCAACTCCTGCAACGCACTTGTAAGTGGGGATGTTCCAGAGGCCCTGCCACTTGTATGTCTTCAGAGACAGCCACTCCAGCGTCTTCATGCCACAGTAGATGCCCAGCCCGTTGCAGACCAGCACATCCATAATCCACTGTGCAGGAGGCAGGAGAGGTGTGAGGCCCAGTGCCAGGACCCTCATGAAGAGCCTGCCCGCCCCTGGCCCCAGCACCTACATGGTCCCACCAGCACTCGCTGAAGTTGGGCAGCTGGTGCTCCAGGCTATACTCCAGGAACTCGAACATCACGCTGATGATCATGCACATCCACCAGTCCCGGATCATGAGGGTCTGTGGGACACCGAGGCACGGTCAGCGCTGTCCACAGGGGTGCATATGTGCTCCCGCCCAGCAGCCACCCAGGCACGCAGCAACGAGTAGCTGCTCCTCCAGCAGCTGCAATGCTTAGCTTTCAGCCAGGGCGGAGGGGTCCACACCGGGTGCTAAGGAAGGCCAGCCTGCCCTAGGAGCTGGGGCTGCATGGTGCCTGAAGCCTGGGGTGGGTGTGTGGAGGAGAGTGGGGCTTCCTGCACGCTGCTCCTCATTCTTCTCCCACCCCATCAACACAGTGCCAGGGACAGTGAACAGATACAACTGGGGGCCCTCCTGCCTTGCCCTACACACACCTATGAGTACAAGCTTCACTGCCAGGCTCACCCCACACCACATCCACGTCACCTTGTGGCCTGAGATGGTCTGAAACAAGGGAATGAGGCCGAGTGTGCCATACCTTCAGGTACCAGCCAATGAAGTGTGCAGGAACAAAACCATCCAGCTTGTCCTATGAGTGACAGGACAGTTCTCAGGGACAGAACCCCCCTCCCCCCACCACACACACTATGTCAGGGTCTTGCTTGCCTACCGAGAGCCCCTGGGACAGCCCATCCTGACAGAGTGGGGAACCCTTCTAGTAAGTTCCCACACATAGGTGATAGCTGTGTGGCCTTCTTACCCAGATGTTGTGGAAGGGGTCAGTCTTGTTGTCTGGATCATAGATGAGGCAGCTTCCCCCATAGTCCCTCTCGGGCAGTGGGACCCCGAGCCTGGCATCCACATACTTCAGAAACTGCCGGCCATCACGCACGGTCTGCAAAGCCACAGGTGTCAGATGGGGGACTCACAGTAAGTGGCTCTGTCTCAGACTGTCACAGCACAGGGGCCCCCATACCTATGCAAGCTGGAGAGTCATGGGCCTGAACCCTGATTGCTGGCAGAGCAGACCAGACAGGGGACACAAGACTAGGATCCCCAGTTCAACAAGGACAGCCCCATGTTGCTACCTCATATCCTAGCCTCACACCCACAGAGGCCATCCTGGTGGTGTGTCACCCATTTCCTGTGTCAGGCAGATGTCAGTGCCAGTGGGCAGTTCATTCCAGCCTTGGTGCAAAGGAAGCTTCTGGGACCGGACCTCAGCGCAGGAGGGACCCTCCACAGGCCACCAACCATGGACCTCAGGGAAGCCCAAAGGCCTGAGGGCCAAGTACAAAACAAGGTCCAGGAGGGAGTGGCAGGAGTGAGAACAAACAAGTGCTTAGCAAAGGACACGGCCACATCAGGGCCAGGGTAGTACAGGCATGGGGGTCCTACTGGGACCTGGGCCACAGGTGCTGGGCACATATGTCCTCTTCTGTAGTGTAGATCCCCAAGGTCAGGGCCGCCTGTCCCTACTGGCATCCCAGGGTCTCCTGAGAGCCAAGGGCTTTAGGTGCAGCTGCAGTTTGGCCCCTGCTTGGTTGCATGGGCTTCAGATTGTGAGTCCTTTATTCCTGGGAAAAGTCAGAGATGCCTACCCCCCACCCCCACCCGCTGGAGAGGAGGAAGCAGCAGGAAAGGAGCTTCAGGGTCCCAGTGCCCATCGTTTCTGAAGAGATGCTACCACATACACACTTGGCCAGCCTGAGACCCTCCTCCAGGAAGGAGCCCTTGCCCTTGGGAAGCAGCTGACTCCAGGGCTGGGATGGGTGTGCACGTGCCAACAGGACCACAGACAGGAAGGGCTCTGAAGAACAAGAGACCAAGAAGCCCCTACACACGAGGGTGTGGCAAGCACGTGTGAGCCACACGAGAGACCCGTCAGAGGCCACAATAAGTACAGATATAACCTGGGAATGAAGCAGAGTCTGAGTGTACACAAATGACGGAATCACAGTGGGAGAGAAGGGACAAACTGCCCTGCAGAGGAATTCTAAACCATATGAAGTGGCTCTGCACCCAAGAGGGACTGCCAGGTCTGTCTGTCCCCAAGAGCAGCATTAACAACTTTCTTTAGAACCCAGTATGCAAAGGGCGCAGTGGAGAACTTGAATAGGGACAGGCACCACCTTATCCTGCTTCATCTGTGCTCAAGGTCAGCCTCAACCGTGATGACCATGTTGACAGTGTGTGCCACGCCTGAGAAAACACCCGACAAATCCCAAGGAACCCTGAGGTGAAACCCATGAACAGGTGTTCTGGGAAGTTATAGACCAACATCTCTTATGAATACGATGCAAAAGTCCTAGACAAAACAATAGAAAACCAAATCCTGAGTATGTTCGCAGGGCTAACACCATGACCTAGTGGGATTTATCCCAGCAATGCACAGTTGGTTGGAAATATAGTCAATCAGTGTGACATCTCACATAGAGGGGAAAAATTCACATAATCATTTTATTCTGGGTACAAAATATTTAACAAAACCTAACAAGCTCTCAGGATAAAAAAATACTCAGCATGGGGCTGGAGAGATAGCTCAGCAGCTTAAGTGCCTGCCTGTCAACTGAAAGGTTCTGAGTTGGACCTCTGGTACAAAACAACAACAAAAAAAAGCACCACTCAGCAGATTAGGAATATAACTTAATCTCTCCCACCTGGCAAAGTGCATCCAGGAGAAGCCAGAGTACACACATTTAATGGGGAAAGATGGGAGCCCCTAAGGTCAGGAACAAGACAAGGAGGTCCACTGGGACCCAGGCTGGCATAGGCAAGAGGACGCACAAAGCACCACAGGTGGAAGCCGAGGGTGAAACCACTCCAAGTGTTGGTGGCAGAAGTCAACACAGAAAATCCCAAGGGACTGCTGGGCTAATAAACAAGGTCTCAGAAAACACACCAACTCAATTTAAAAATAGGTTGTATTTCTATGCACTAGTAATGAGCAATCCAATCATGAAACTGAGAAAAGAATTCATCTTACAACAGCACTTAATGAACAAAACACAGGGAAAAAATTGGATACAGTGTGAAACATACTCAAAACTACAAATCATGGTTGGAAGAAATGCAAGATAACCTAAACCCACGGAAGGGCATCCCATGTTTGTGCGCTAAAGACAATGGGGTCAGGATGCCTATACCCTAAAATAGATCCATGGCTCAATGAAATCCCCCACCAACCTCACGCCCTTTAGGGCTGGGGAAGGGTCAGTGCTTGCCTTGCAGGTGAGGCCCTCTTAGCTCAGTTATTTAAGCACCTGCTTGGGCAAACCCAGTCAGGTGCAGGGGACCATGGTTCCATCCCAGCTGCACCTTCTGTACCAGACCCGCCCATTTTTTAGAAAGTGTAAAAAAAAGAAGAAAAAGAACCCTAACCTACTCTTTTTAGAGAGTCAGAAAGACGATCTTAGCATTGACTTGAACATGCAAGAGACTGGACAGGTCAAGACAATCCTGAAGAAGAAAAGCTGGGACTTGCATGCCCCAATTCCAGTGCGTGACCTTGTACTAGGTACGCAGACAGACTACCTGAGCTAGCCCGTTATCAGAGACAGAGACAGACAGTCAGAAAATGCCCAATTCAGAGAACATGAGAAGACATGACAGGTGTCACATGGTAACCTGACGGGTAACCCTGGGAGGAAAATAGACATGGCATAACAACTAAGGAAACATGAGTACAGCCTGGACTTCAGCTGTATCCCAGGCAAGCGAAACCATAACGATGGTACCTGCACCTAGCAGCAGGTCCCAGCAGCCGGTCCCTGGGCACACACCCAAGCACTGAGCCAGGATAGAAAGTGGGAGCTCCCGATCAGCACCGGTGTGATGAAGGCACATAGCAGACCTGGAACACGCACTCAGGGGAGACGCAGGGGGAGGCGCAGTGCGCTTGTATCTCTAGAGAAAGGCAGACACGTCCGCGTGGAGCCTGGGTGGGGACGGCCCCACGTGGGAAGCAAGCGGGTGCCCTTTGGTACGAGCCAATGGTGCACTCGGGAGGCCACTGCATGGTTCTGCACACGGAGAGAAGCTCCTGAGATGGAGGGCAGTGGCAGGCAGGGGACTTCCAGGGACCCTTGAGAAAGTCTGGGGGAGACAGACCTGCCCTGCAGTCTGACAAGTGTGTGCAGACTCACAGCACTGCACAGCTGCCTCTGCAGGCCACTGGCCACCACTAACAACCAGCCACGTATCAGCAGGTTGGCGGTCTCAGCAGGAGAATGCTCTGTGGCCTGAGCCCACCACGGTGTGCATGCCTTCGGCAAAGCCGAGTGCAACTCAGCAAACCAGTCCTGAGGGCAGCACTCCCTGCTGCAGACAACAGGGAGCTAAGCTCCTAACTCCACCAAGCCTCCTGCGGACAGGAGATGGGTGGGAGGACGCTTCAGTGAGCCAGACAGCCAGCCAGGGTCCCGTGCACCAGACTCCCAGAGCTGGGCGCACTGTCCTCCCTGCCTGTACCCACACCCCGCACCACAGTGCTGGGTCCAGCTGGCTTCCGCCAGTCCTCTGGGGCCAAGTGTGCAAAGCTTCTTGTCACCTGCTCCATCTGTCTAGGAAAAGCCACTTACCTGAAAGAGGATAAAG
Source organism: Capromys pilorides (assembly GCA_004027915.1). NCBI lineage: Eukaryota > Metazoa > Chordata > Mammalia > Rodentia > Capromyidae > Capromys > Capromys pilorides. The sequence continues at coordinate 22,227 of PVKN010000112.1, read as the reverse complement.
ATGAGAAACAGCTCGTAGACCACACTAACGCAGAGCCAAAATCGCCAGTAAGCTATAAGAACAAGAAATAAGAACGGCAGGGGCCGGTGAGATGGCTCAGTGGTCTAAAGCGCCTGCTTAGGCAACTGCAGGGACTGTGGTTCAATCCCCGGCACCACATGCTGCGCCAGCCCCACCCCCCAGGGCAGGCTGAGCTGGCCAGAATACAAATAAATAAATAAATGAGGTTTAAAAAATAAAATAAACTTAAAAAAAAAAGAAATAAGAACGTCAGGTTCCAGCCTGGTCTCTAGGCTCTGCCCAGCCCCAGGGCTTCTGGACGCAGCATTCTGGCCCTCACAGGCCTGGGCAGAGCCTCTGTGTAGCAAGGCCTCACTCAGGTTGAACACACATGGTCTCTCTCTAGAATGTAAAATGTTTTCCCTTCGTTTTTGTGCCTTGCAGTCCTTACGTCTTTCCTTTCTTCTGTTCCTCATCTCAGTGCTGTGGCACTGAAGGCTCGTAGCTGTTGGGGAGCAGCAGTGACGGCAAACGGCCTTGTCTTGTGTCCACCGCGCTGCCCTGGCCTGCAGTGTTAGGTCTGGGACAGGCTTTGGTGGACACCTTTATCATGCTACGAAAATCTTTTCATGGAATCCCAGGACTCTGGGAGGCAGAAGCAGGAAGACTGAAAATTACAGTCCAGTTTAGGCAAGTTAGCAAGATCCTGTCTCAAAAGTAAATATAGAAAACGTGGCTCAGTATGAAGGCTCTGGGATCATGAAATGAAACCTAACAAAAGCTTTTCAGTCTAGGGGGCCTTTCAGGTTTGCTCAGGGGTTTAAGTGACTGATCGGGCAATCCCAGTCAGGCACAGGGGACAACAGTTTGATCCCCACCCCCACCCTTATGGAAGCCTGAGCCAGCTAAAAACAACAACAACAACAATAATCCCTTCTCAAAAACTTTTCAGTCTAACATGCTTTTTATCAAGAAAAGGTATGAATTTTTACTTTTCTGCAGCTAAGACAACCAAGTTCTTAAAATACATTAATGCAATGATTGTGCTAACAGATTTCCATGTTAAGCCACCCTACACTACTCGCTTTGGCATGGCACCCAGTGTGGCAACCAGGAGGCTCAGGGCAGGGCCTGTGTTCTGATCTACTTCACACAAAGCAGCCACCATGGCTACACAAAGACTAACTTACAACACGAGGCAGAGAGCTCTTGGCGATGTGTGAACATGATTCTTTAACACAAGACAATCAAGAGTTCCACACTACATCAGGAACATGAGGAGACCCTTGTGGCCCAGGGCTACGGTGTAACCTGCTAGGGGCTCTCTCTGGGAGCGTCCAGTGTTTTGAAGCCACACAGCCCTACGGGTGCCTCATGCTTCCAGGTCTGAGGTGACTTGGCCTGGTCATGTCTCTTTGGCTGTGTACTTTTGCAGCCTTGCCTTTCCTTTGGACAAAATCTTGACACATGGTTTAGTCTACCTGTGAACTCACTATGTAGCTCAAGCTGGCCCTGACCTCACTTGTGGTCTTTCCTATAGCTGCTCCCAGGGAGGGCCCCACATCAGAAGCTGGACCATCTCTGACTCCTCGCCACCTCTATATTCCACTTCTGTGTGCCCCTCATTGCTCCACAGGTAAGAACACGTACCACTAGTGCCCCTGGTCCAGTCCTCAACCAGGTTTAGCACTCTGAACACCAAATCTGAGAGGAAGCCCAGTGCTGTGGCAAACCCCTGTAATAGCAGCATTCTGGGAGGCTGAGCAGAGAATTCTGAATATGAGCCCAGCCTGGGCAATTTTGTGGGATCCTGCTTCAAAGTAAAAGAGGGAGAAGCCCCTAGGTTCAATTTTAACACCACAGAACCAAGCTGCTGGGAGGGAGGAGCAGAGAGGCAGCCGCCATAGAGATGGACACATGACCACTTCCACCTTACAGGGAGCTGCATCCAGGACTGGGCTGGGATGCGGCCTGGAGTAGAAGTGCTTGTCTAGCACCTCGAGGACCTGGGCTTGGTCCCCAGCACTGCAACAGAAAAAATAAAACCACCAGGGAGGGAGTGAGACTTGCTCTAATGAGCTGTGGCCAATTAACAGTTTCTGAATAAAGAGCTCCCCAGACAGGCCAGCTGGAACCTCTACTGTGCAGCTCCACAGAAGCCCAGATGCTAATGGCCACAGTGTGGCAGCCTGGACAGGCAATCCCTGAGCCCAACCTGAGGGGAAATAGTACAGCCCTGGAGGAACCATCTCTGTGGAGCTGGAAGCCCCAGGCTCCTCCTTGGTGTGGTCTCATTCTCAACCCCCACAAGTATGTCTGAGAGAAAGACAGGACTGAGGATTCCAGGCTTGTGTTAAAAGAGGTGAGACGGTGGCTCTAGGACAGGCTTCCATGAGCATAAGACAGAGACTACCAAGGACCATGGAGCTTATAAAGCCAACTATAATGAAAGAAAAGAGATAGAGCAGTGCTCAAAAGAATCTCAGAAACAAGATACTCTCCCACCATGAGGGAAACGGAGACCCAATGTGGGAAGCCACAGCAACATGCGAAGATGCTCGCTGCAAGCTTTCAGAAGCTTTTATGTCTCCAGAAAGAAGGACCACATCACCAGATACCCAAGGAGCTGGGGTCTCTGCTCCTGCAATGCACGTCTAGCAGGACCTGAGGGACCTCCAGGAAGAGGCCAGATGCTGGCCACACCTCCAGTGCTCTTCAGAGTTGGCGTGCAGGCACTTGGCATGTGGGCTCACTGTGCGACTTGGTCACTTTTAAACAGTCACCTCCCCAGTTCCCGTTGCTTTCCCTGGATGCTCCCAACTCAGTGCCACAGCTCCCACCATGCCCACAGGCCTGGGCAGCAATGTGGCAAAGGCAGCCAGCTGGGCACAGGTACCCCCAAGACCCTGGGCAGACACAACCATCCTACAGGGCTGGCAGGCTCAGCCTTTAATCTGCGCTTCTCCTGGAATGTTTTGTCCGATAAATAATCAGAGAAGTGCACTGAGACTACATGCAAACATTCACAGTCTAACTTATCATAATAACTAAAAACCAGCTGGGCATGGTGGCCCACGCCCAGGGTGGCAGCTGCTCCGAAGGCTAAGACAGCAAGGGCAAGGTAGTAAGATCCTTGACTTGAAAAACAAAAACAAAAAATACTACACACACTTGATTCCAGTATTTGAAGTCACACATATGTGTATAAGCCTATCAAAATTTAATTAAAAATTTTTCCCTGCTATTCAAGCTTGTAGTAAGGCAGAAAGCACAGGTATTTCTAATTCCTCTGCTATGACACTTGAGGGAATCCAAGCAATGCCACAGTGGCTGAGCTGCGGCTATGCCCTTCCATGCTCAGATCATCAGGGCGTCATATGGGTCCAGGATTTCTCAGAGCTTGGGGTGGAGGATGGAGGCAAGATGAGGAGCAAGAACTCGGGGCTCCAGCCTGAGCCCCAGCTCTCTCGTAGGCCGGGTGCACCCCAGACTTCATGAAGGGGGCAGGTGAGCCACAGGGCGGCAGGAAGCAAGGCTGGGCTGAGAGGAGCCAGGAGGGGTGACAGGACACTCACACCCAGGAGCACAGACACAGAGCAGCCTCAGGACAATGCCACAGGGCACACACGAAAGAGAAACGGTGAGTTACCTGGATGAGGTCTGGAAAATGGCCCGTCTTTGGCTTGTGTGACTCCAAAACATAAGAAAACCAAAATACTGGCCACAATACCTCTGTAAACAAAGAACAAACAGCCCTCAGTGTGTGTGCAAACGTCTCCCAGGAAGAGGCTGAAGGTGGCGGAGAGCCTGCCCCTATGGTGGGCAGCCCTGGCACACATGACAGAGGGGCAAGGGCAGCAGGAGGCAGGCTGTGCAGCGAGTACTGCCTCTAGCATCAGCTGCCCTCTCCAGCTCGCCCACCCAGCTCAAGTGTTCTTATACTAGGAGCTGCTCATCACTGACAATGTCACTGTCACCCCACTCATAAATACTGAAAGCCCTAAGGTTTTACATAAGGATCAGGGCTCTCAAGAGCCCTTCTAAGATGGGGGGTGGGGTACTGTCTGCTCTGACAGAGGCTGCCAGAAAGATTTCTAGAAGCTTTCCACTCTACTGAGCTCACCTCCCCCAACATCAGGAGGGCTCCTATGATCATCATGTGTAAGGCTAAGGCATTATAATAGTGTACCCTGGGGCCCAGAAAGGGGCAGTGCCATGTGGATAGAGGGGCAGGGCTCACCGGACAGAAAGGACTTTCAGGGGTGCTCTGCCCCACCCTGTGTTCTCTGCTGACTCTCATTCCACACATGGTTAGGTTCAAGCAGCACTCAGGGCTGCCATACCGGCCTCTGGTTATTCAGGGCAGGCTAGTTCTTGGCCCAGTTTTCCTTTGTTGTTTTGTTTCCTGGTGTTGTTTTGGTGATCCTCATGGCTTCTATGCTAAGCTGCATCTTCTTCTGTTATTATTATGATTATTTCTTTTTTGTTCAGGGTCTCACTATGCAGCTCAGACTCATGGTGTTTCCTGCCTCCCAAGTGCTGGGATTACAAGCACCTTCCTGTCACTTTGAGACACACTCTCACTAAGTTTCCCTGGCTGGGCTTGGACTTGCAATCCCCTGGTCAGCCTCCCAGAGTGCAGGCGCTGTGTGCTCAGACCTTGGCAGGACACTTATGGCCCAATAGCGGATGCAAACGTCTGGACCCAGCTGCACACCAAGCCACGGGCTGCACACCACCACTGCCAGGACAGGACCAGAGCCCTGGGGCTCAGCTGGGGCCACGCCTACACCTGTCACCGTAGCCTCCAGCAGGGCCGGAGGTAGGGACAGCACCAGGTAGGGCTGCTGAAGGAAGATGGACACGGGCCTGGCACAGCCTTCTCCCCTGGGGAAGAAGACGTTGACTCTGTTTGTGCACCCCAATAGGAGCAGGTGTAACACCTGCCTGGGGCCTTCCTGGGGCCTCTGTCACTCTAAGGTATATCACCAGGCATCTCTGGAGATACATTCTGTGTGTGCAATGACTTTTTATGGCCAATAAATAAGAACTTAAAGGGGCTGGGGATATAGCTTAGCAGCACAGCACCTGCCTGGCAAGTGTAAGGTTTTGAGTTCTATTGCTGGTACCAAGAAAAAAAAAAAAAAAACTTCGGCTCTAGGTTAGATTATTTCAGCTCTAGGGAAGTGCATTTCACAGAACTAAGTATCAGGGTGCAGTTGGGTAAAGGAAGTATCTTAAAATGAAAACTACTATATTTTGAAATAAGACTCTATGCTTCCTATCTCCTCAGGTTTCCCCAGTGTTTTTTGGCCCCAGCTTGCAGTCCATCACCCATGACATTCAGTTCTCAGGCTCTGCAGCTCCTCCTGGCTGGAACAGAGACAGGAGGGCCAGGGAGTTAGCTTAGTGAACTCAGTGCCTGCCTGGCAACACTCCTTTTTGTGCTATTTGGGATCAAATCCAGCAAATGCTCTACTACTGAGCTATAGTTCCAGCTCTTTATTTAATTATTTATTTAAGTTTCAGCCAGTTTTTTTTTTTTTTCCTTTTTGTAATTTATGTATTTGGTACAGGGTCTTACTATGCAGCTCAGACTTGTAGGAATCCTCCTGTTTCAGCCTCCCCAGGGTTGGGATTACAGGCTTGCCAACACGGCACTCCCTGCATAGCATGCAATACCAGGGAATCAAACCTAGGTCCTTGCCTTTGCCAGGCAGGCACTTAGTTCCCTAAGCTATCTCCCTGGCCCTCAGCCAGAGTCTTGCTAAGCTACTCAAGCAGGTCTCAAACTTGCCTGCTGAGTAGCTGGGATCACAGGTGTGAACCACCACTCCAGGCACCAATGTTCCTCACCCGAGGATCCAGGCAGCTGCACTGCAAGACTTCCCTGTCCACATGTGCCTGACGCTTTCCTCACCACTACGCTGGGCCAGGGCATGTGGAGGAAACCCCCAGGGCTGCACACCCTCTGTCACACGTCCTCCAGGTCCCCCTGCTGATGCTGGCTGTGAGCACTTCGCTGAGCGGCTCCCCGCCTTACTCAGTTGCTGGAAGGGGTTGGCATGGTGTGTGCAGTCACATGTGAGGTGGGGACCTCGGTGGGCTCCTTCTCCCAGGGTGCACTTGGAATCTCTCACAAGCATCTCTCCCTTGCCCTCAATCAGTGAACTTACGTAATCATTACTCTCAGCTTGGACTGTGGCTGTGCACTGTACTCTTGGGTGTGCTCCAACACTACTGACTTCGTTGCTCAAGCTGTTCCAGCACTGACCACAGGGCTGCTTTGGTTTGGCTCTTGTACTGCTCTAACATGATCCATCATTGTGGAGCTGTGTTGTGCTTTTCAGAGTTCGTGACTTTCAGGCACTACAGGAAGAGCCATGCTCATCTGAGGCCCAGCCCCAGTCCCAGAATCTGCCACTGCTCCCAGGTGCCCTAGCCCTTTACTGGAGACAATCAGAGGCTGCCATCTGGGCACTGGATGTGCTCATTCTACTGGGCGGGGACTGGCTGCAAGTCCTGAGGTCGCAGAGAACACCACACTGGCCTGCGCTGCACTAACGGGTGCCTCTACTGTACAAACGTCCCAAGTACTGGTGGGGTACTGGTTCCACAATCCCCTGCAGAAAAATCAAAACCCAAAGACATTCAAGTCCCTTGTAGAAAACAACACAGTATTTACATGTAGCCTAGGCAATCTTCTATATTTTAAATCACCTCTAGATTACTTATAATACCCAATACAGTGTATAGCTACTAAATAAATACTTGTTATAATTATTCAAGATGGAAAGTCTGTACAAGTTTAGAACTAATGCTTTTTTTTGTGGAACCGGGGATCAAACTCAGGACCTTGCACTTGCCAGGCAGGCACTTGTGCCCCTGAGCTATCTCCCTGGCCCCACTAACACATGTTTTCCAAATATCTTCATCTAAAGTTGGTTGAATCAAAAAATTTGTAACTCACACATAGGAAAAGCTAAGATATCACACAAAGCTCTCCTTACGTTCATCAGTATTCTCAACAAGCTACGCTTGAGCTTTCACCAATCTCTCCAGTGGGATCCCCAGCCACACGGCTCACTCGGACCCCTACCCTTTGATGGTCTCTAGTCCCACAAACTCCTGGCACCCACCACACGACTGCAAACTGTGGGTAACAGTCACAACTGCCACCCACACCTGGAAGGCACAGTGCCACTAGCCAGTACACAGCTCTGTGCAGCTCCTTTGCCTGGCCTTACACATCCTGCCACTTCCGAAGCCACGAAATACCTCGCAGGGCTTTGGCAAACTCTTGGTGTGTATGGAAGGGCCATTTTCGCAACAGTCTGTCTGCCTGTTTCCTGGGGTCCCCAGCAGCTTCAACTGGCTCTCAATCTGCATATCGGAGGGTGCCCTGGTCACTCTACGGGTTTGGCAAACACATTACGTCACATCTCCACCACTGCAAGGTTAGACTGGACAGCCTTGCTGCCATGAGAATGATCCAAGGTCTGCCCCTTCTCTGAAGTCACCACCCTTCCCAACACCTGCGTTCCCTCCTCCAGCACACAGGGCCACACCGCACAGTGAGAAAGGTCCTCCTTCCACTGCTGAACACAACACTCGGACTACAGCCTCCACAGCACTCACTGCAGGAGGGCATCTGGGTCACGTCTTTTGGATGACTACGTTCACGCTGCTATGGACATGCACATGTGGCTTTTATGTGGACATCAGTTTTACTTCAGCTGGACAAACACCCCGAGCCCGAGTGCTGGGCTGCATGGTAAGAGCGCGTGGTTCCACAGGAGGCTCAAGCAGCCCCCGGCCACATCACTTCTAGTGACGAGCCTGAGCTGCTGCTCCCACCCCTCCCAGTGTCTGCCGTTTAACTTCAGCCCTTGCAACAAGTACAGTGAGTGTTACACTATCTGATTTTAATCTGCAATTTTCTTATGTTTATTTTCCTTGGTGAGGACTGTGGACTCTGGCTAGGACTTTTGCCCAGTTTTATTAATTTAATTTCTTTTAGGGGCTGGGAGATAGCTCAGGGACACAAGTGCCTGCCTGGCAAGTGCAAGGTCCTGAGTTCGATCCCAGTTCTGCAAAACAAGAAAAAAAAAAAAAAAAAAGACAGAAAAAAAAATTAATTTCTTCTTTGGGACAAGGTTTTGCTATGTGAGTTCAAGTGAATCCTCCTGCCTCAGTCACAGGTACTCTGTACCAAAACTAGCTTGTCCAGTTTTTAACTGTTCTTTTCTCATTAGTTAGCTTTAAGAGTTCTTTGCATATTTTGAATACAAATCCTTTATAAGTGTTTACAAATACTTTGTAAACCACCTGCAGCTTGTCTTCCCATTCACTCAGTTTTTCCAAAGCATCCACATTAATTTTAAGGAGTCTCGCCCACCAACCGCTCCCACACCTCCACAGTCACCACCATGCCCAGGGCTACCTCCCTTTGTATTTTTTTTGTTTTTAAAGTATTTAGTATAGGGTTATAGGGTCTCACTACACAGATCAGACTCGTAGTGATCCTTGTTTTCAGCCTCCCAAGTGCTGGGATTACAGGCGCCACCGTGCCCAGTCTCAGTCACGCCCCAGGGGTGGGACTGGCACGACTTGGACTTGGGTCAAAGGGCATCGAGTCCCAGTCCCGGTGTCCGCATAAGCAGGCGCTTTGATCCGCTGAGCTATCCCGCCGGCCCCTTTGTATTCTCCTTGCGAGGTTCTATACTTTTGCACTTAGGCCAACTTACAGTCCATCTTGGAGAGCTCTGTGAGTGTAGACAGAATGAGGAGCTGGTGTCTTCTGAGACCGCCCCTCCCTTACACAGCCAGGCCTCTCACTCACAGACCAGCGGCTACTCCTGGTGGTGGGGGAGTTTGCTCTGCATCGTGGTCTACCTTAGGATCCCTGACGGGTGGCTTTGGCCCCCCACACTACTCCCCGTCCAGTGCTCTCATCACAACCTGTATTCAACTTCTGTTTTATTTTTTGAGACAGGGTCTTGCTATGAAGCTCAGACAGGCTTTGAACTCATTACGTTGCCCTGGCTGCCCTTACATCCATCCTGCTGCCTCAGCTTCCTATGTGCTGGGATTACAAGTGTGTGTTAGCACTTCTCACCCTGTATTTGACTTTATACCTATTAGAGATCCACAAAAACAACTGCTTTTTTATTCTTATTTATATGTATGCTACTCATGTGTACTTGATGTGATTACAGTGTATACAGTGGTCTCGTTAATAAATTTGCAAATGCAACAGAAAATTAAATGTGAGGGTGAGAAAATCTGTCATTTTCCCCAAGGTCACACAAGTAAATGTGCACGTCCACCCAGAGACACCACACAGGACGGACCGTGGCCACTATCCTAGAGGAAAGACACCCGGACATGGGAGGATACACAGCAGCTCCACTTCTTCAAAACCTGACACACAGTCAGAGTGTGACACACAGTGAGGCCTGTGCTGCTGGGGCCGCAGCACAGGCCTGGTATGACTGATGAAGGAAACCTTTCGTGTCACCACGCAGCAGTGGTGGGCACACGACTTCGTGCATCTGTCAGAGCTCATGACTTTCACTTCAGGTTCTTCAGCAAGTCCAAGGTCCACTGGGCTACGTGAGGAGATTCTGTCTTAAAAGCCAGAAAACAAAAAACAAAAATACCCCAAAGCCCAAAACCCAAGTACCATATCAGTAATCCATTAAGAGAACAATGATACAGAAGCTTAATCTAAACAGTTTAATGAAAACTAATGTTTCCCAAATTTTTTAACTTTAAAAACATACATAATAATTTTAAGAAAATTCTTAGAGCCAGGGTTGGTGGTGCATGCTCTGGTCTCAGCATTCTGGGAGGCTGAGGCAGGAGAACCACATGTTCAAGCCATCAAGAATCAGCAAATGAAATCATATCAAATTAAAAAGCCTCTGTACAGGAAAGGAAACGACCAAGAGTGAAAGAGTCTATACAATGGGAAAATAGTTTTGCTAGCTATTCCATAGGCAGAGAACTAATGTGACATAAAAAATTCAAACAAATTAAACCTCCCAAAATAAAAGACCCTGTCAAAAAATGGAAAATATAAATTAAAACTACATTGTGATACCAACTTACCTCAGAAAGAATGGCCATCATCAAAAAAATTTAATATTAACAAATGGAGGTGAAGATGTGGGGAAAAAGAAACCTTGTACATTGCTGGTGGGAATGGAAACTAGTACAATCACTATGGAGGCTCATTTTTTTTTTCAGGACCGGGGTTTGAACTCACGACCTTGCACTTGCCAGGCAGGCACTTGTGCCACAGAGCTATCTTCCCATCCTACAATCACTATGGAAATCAGCGTGGAGATTCCTAAAAATCTGAAAATAGAAATCCCATTTGGCCCAGCTATCCCTTTCTGAGGTATCTTCCCAAGAGTTAAAATTGTCATATTACAGGAAGACATGCATATCCGTATTTATAGCAGCATAACGTCTATAACAGGTAGATCTTGGAAAGAGGGCATGTCCATCAACAGATGAACGAATAAGGAAGTTTTGGTATTTGTACACCATGAGAATCAAACCCCTTCCGTAATATGTGTCTATAAGGAGAGAAAACGTGAGGCACGTGTAGGTAAACAGATGGCAACTTGAGAACACGTTAAGTCAGACTCAAGCATCAGACTCCTCTTACATGAGAAACACAAAACACATACGAATATACAAGTAAAGAGTAAAACAGAAGGCAGAGCAGGAAGTAGGGAGAAGTTCAAATAGTTCCCCAAATCTCATGTGTTGTTTCAAAATACTTTAATGTATATGCTAATTCCTTTCATTTATACTATTAGTTTACCTTGGATTACTGCAAAGAAACTTACATTACTGTGTTTCTTTCCTTTTTCTTTTTTTATATTACGGCAGGCTCAGCCTGCGCTGGGGGTGGGGCTGGTGCAGCACGTGGTGCCAGCGATCGAACCACGGTCGCTGTGGTTGCCTAAGCTTGCCTAAGCAGGTGCTTTAGACTGCTAAGCCATCTTGCCAGCCCCATGTGTTTCTTTTTTGAAGAATTCTTTTGGTTTATAACAGAAGGATCACTGTGAGTCTGAGCTGCATAGTGAGACCCTGTACCAAATACATTAAAAAAAAAAAAAATCTTAGGGCTGGCCAAGTTGCTCAGTGAATTAAAGTGCTTGCAAGCAGGTGCAGGGGCTGAGGGCTTGATCCCCGGGCCTGCCGTGCTGGCCCTGCCCCAGGGGCATGCTGAGTCCCGGATTGAGATTGGGTGTGGTGGTGCGCACCTGTAATCTCACCTCTTGGGAGGCTGTAAACAGGTGGATCACTATGAGTCTGATCTACTAGTGAGACCCTGAACACCCTGTAGACTCTTCCCTAAAATACCAAAACAAAAAAAAATTCTTGAGCTTGCCGGTTAGCTCAGTTTTTTAAAGCATCGCTTGGGCAAAACAAAAACAAAAAACAAAAAACAAAAAAAACCTTTTGATTTACGTTATGTATTCTGAGTAACTACTTTGATGCATAGTGTATTAACTATTATGATTATTATGAATTTTTAAATTAAAAGAAAAAAAAAAAAAAACAGTTCAAGCCCAGCCTGGAAAACTTAGTGACTTAATGAGACCCTGTATCAAAATGAAAAACAGAACTGATGTCCAGTATTGGGAAAAAAAAAATTGAGGGGCTAGGGTTACATCTCAGAGGTAGAGCACTTTCCTAGCATGTGTGAAAGTGTGTTTGATCCCCCGAATGACAAAAATAAGTCTTTTTCTACAAGAAACTTGCAGGTGTCCTGAGTACCTGGGCAGGAGGCATCTGGCAACCACAGGCTCTCAGTGTGGAGCCTGGGGATCCAGAGCAGGTGATGAGAACGGAGCCAGGACACATGCATCACTGGCATCTCCGCAGGACAGAGGCAGCGGCACTAGAGACAGTGCAGTGACTGGGGTGACCAGTGTCTCCCAGGAGCAGGCAGGCCCCATGCTTAGAATTATCACAGGAGGGACAGGTCCTCCATACTCCTGAAGAGAAATCTGGGGAAGGGCAGGGAGTGTGACAGACAGATGTCTAGTGTTCCCCAAACACAGACTTCAGAGGTGAAAAGTGCCCAGGTGCCACTGGGAAGGGTAGAGACAAAGGGGACCATGCCCACAGAGCTATGGCAGCTGTGGGGTCAGAGCCCCTGGTTCCTCTGTCTCTAGTTTTCCCAGTGCTGATTACAAGGCCTGGGGTGGCTTGGCTCTGTGACTCATCTGGCAGGAGTCTCCTAAGTATCTTTGGGGTTTTCCCAGAATGGCCTGGTCATAGCCTGAGCTTCAGGGGAGGACTATCTTCCTCTTGTCAAAATTCTTGCCCAGTGATACTGAAACCTCACATCTCTGATCAACTTCACTTGCCTCACAGAGAACCCTATTTGTTGTTTTGTTATATTTGGTGCTACAAACTAAACCTAGGGCCTGAGCTATATTCCTTGTTTCTGGGAAATACTTCTTGAGGTGAGGTCAAGATCTTCCTCTTTGGACTCTTCTGCCCAGCAGATGATGCAGACACCTCCATGTCCGGGGTCAACAGATGAGTTCACAGGAAGATCCAGCTCTCCAAAGGCCCTCTGGGAAGATACAGGCTCCTGCTGATAGGCTGCCTGCCCACACGCCACTGTCCACTGGCCATAAGCAGCCCCTCAATAAGCACCAGTGCAGCAAGGTCAGAGCTGGAAGGGACACGACATAGGCTCCACACCTACTAGGGCCACCTACAACTCAGGGTCTGCCTGAGAAAGAAAATGGCCACGTAGGCTTTCACATGAGGCTCAGGGGAAGCCTAGCATGGGGCAGCTGGACATGGCAGATGGGGTGGGCTTGGGAACAAAGACAGGAAAAACAGGGAAGGTGACTGGCAGCTGGGAGGAAAACCCAGGGAGCACAGGTAGGAGGAGGTACCTGTAGGCTAGGCCAGGAGAGGCGAGGACAGAGGGACAGGAGGCGTGACCACTCCTGGGTAGTCTGACAGCAACTCTGCATCTGAAGCTCTAGTTTACCAAAGACGTGATGAGTTGTTAGGCCTGCTTGGCAGACAGACAGGCTGAGTACCTCATGTCCCCGAGGTTACCACACGCATGGTGAGCTGCACAGTGTGATTACAGTTGCCCTCACAGCTCACCAATCCCATGCGGGATGCCAACTATATGTCCGCTGGCCGTGCCACCTATTCCTCCTGACGATCATCAAGGCCTTCACTATTCAGAAAGGAAGTGCTGGCTTAGAGCTGTCATGAGCACGTGCCCTAAGCCTGGGGGCCACAAACCAAGGCTTGATGGGCTTCAGGCACCTTGCTGTACCTCTGTCCCCACCAAATCAGCAGGGCCTGGCTCCTAGTGGCAGGAAGCACCACCTAGGCCAAGGACCAGAAGAGCAATGGGACGGATCAGTCTGATAGAAAACTCAGAACAAACATGAACCGTCTAGTGCCAAACACTAGAGAAGGCGCTCAGGGACCATGTAATCCATGCAAAGACCACTCTAGTGACTGGCCCGGTGTGGAGAATCCCGAGAAGTGAGGTCACAGGTGGCCATCAGATGTCCGCCTAGTGTCTTGGAATGGCTTAAACATTAAAAAGTGCTGGTATCAACACCTCTCTAGAACTATGTCAACTCGGGGCCACCATGGAGATGTGACAGCACAGTTCTGTCTCTGTGGTGCAAGCTGTGCTCACTTGGAAGTGGCCATGCCTCAGAGTTCTAGTGACTATTCCTAGGCAGAAAACACCACGTGGCTCCAAGGGTAGCATGGTGGATTGAGTAACAGTCAACCTGTAACACCCAGCTGAACTGAATCATGTGGTGTTAAGCATGGAAGGCCCACATGAAGACTCCTGGCAACAGCATACAAAGAGAACCGGAAGCTGGATGTGGTGGTGCATGCCCAGAGCCCCAGCACGTGGGAGGCTGAGGCAGGAGGACTGCTGTGAGTTCCAGGCCAGCCTGGACTACACAGTGAGTTCACAGCCAATTTACACAGTGAGATCCCATCTCAGAAAAACAGAACTGGAGGGGAAGATGGGATGCTGCTGACTCTCCGGGAGGAGCTTGTCCCGCTGGCTCTGCTGGTATAAACGCAGCAGCCCTTGCTGCTGGAGGAGCTCACGTCCTCACTATCACTGAGGATGGCTGTGGTTCTCCTCAGGGAGCGCTGCTCTTTCCTTATCCTGAGCAACACTTCTTGGCTCCAGTGCAGATCCCTCAGCCTGCAGCTGGCCCCGGTCCTTCATCCCATTGGCACAGACTCCCTGGCTTCTACCACTGACCTTCGGGCCTTCCTGTGCAGAGCTTTGATATAGCCTTGCATGACACAGACTGCTGTGGGTTCCAGGTCTTTAGCTGGACTCATGCAGGACATTGCTGTAGGATCTCGGCCCTCAGCTGGACTCTCTGGGTCTCTAGTGTATGAACAGATTTCCTGCTTTCTTTGCATTTGATTCTTTGGGTGAATATTATAAAATAATCCTATAAATTATGTGTCCCGTATTAAATTAGTTTCCTTGTAAACCCCGACTACAATAGCTGTGGCAGTTGATGCCTCAGACACACAGGGGGAGGCAAGGGGCCCTGGCAGCCAGAGATGCCCCACCCTCCACACAGGCACCTATTACCTCTTGGTGTTATAGGCTGTGTCCTGAGGTGTTTCTTCCAGCAGAGTCACATAGCCCAGTGCGCAGGTGAGGATGAACAGCACAGTTAGGGTGTGGGCTCGCCTACAATCCGAAAACACACATCCAGGGTCAAAGTGCAGACTGCATGACCAAGTTCTTCCGTGACATGTGACACACACCAAATCACCCTGTACAGGAGAGGGTCCCAGCTAAGCGACAGGGTCCTGTACACCCTTGCTCACAGCATGGACAGAGAGCAACATCGGTTAACATTAAAGCCTGTTTAAAAGGGACTTCGACACTTTGTTTTTTCCGCTATTCCTTTTCACTAACAGTAATCTTGGAGCTTTTCAGTGATCAACCAGCCAGAGCAGCTCTGATCATCCAATGAGCCCAACAGAAAACAGACTCTCAGTTCTCTAAAAATGCAGGTTGAGCTGGATGTGGCAGCCCAGGCCTGTAACGCCAGAGCTCCCCAAGCTGAAGCATGAGCATCCCGAGGTCCAGGTTAGCTTGGGTTACACAGTCAATTTGAGTCCAGCATGAACGTGAGACTCTGCCTTAACATCCTCCTCCAAGGAAAGCCCACAAAGATCACGTGGAATCTGGGCAAGATGATGTACACCCATAATCTCAACGCTCTGGAAGGCTGAAGCAGGAGGACCACAAGTTCAAGCGAGTCTGCGCCTCAACTTTGTAGAACCCTATCTCAAAAAATACAAAGGGTTGGGGATATAGTCCAGTATGAAGGCCTGGGTTCAATTTCCAGTAATGCAAAACAAACAAACAAACCAAGAGCTAGAAAATAAATAACTCTTTGCCCTTTGAGGTAAACGTTCATCCTGTCATTCAGGAAGGCACCGAGCGCTGGTCCCTTTGGGCCTGAGGAGACAGAAACAGGTAAGGATGCACCAGCTTTGTCCTATTCACAAAGAGGACAGTGGGTCAGGACACCAGGGCATCAGGGCATCAGGCTTAGAGAAGGACAGACTTTAGAACCGCAGAAGTGCTGCTGGAAAGCAAAGCCATCTCATTGTCCTTGGCCTGCATACAGTGTATACACACCCATGTACATGTGGAGATAACTGACTCCTGAGGCAGACATTGTGCACCACCCAGGGGGCTAGATGTGCACAACAACATCTCTTTGCACCTCCCCACTTGCCCTGCAACGCCCAGGCAGATGCAGTGAAGGTCTGGGTCCCATGGTCAGGCACAGGTCTAGTTACTCTACAAGGGAGAGGGCACAAGGACTGGTTCCCTTCCAGGAGTGAAAAATGACCAGCTGATTTTCTTTAGACATGACCACATTCATCATGCTGAGTGGTAGCAAGGGAGGCCTGTCAAGACCAGTGAGGAAGCTGGGGAGATAGTTCAGGGGAATAAGCGCTTGCCTGGCAAGTGCAAGGTCCTAAGTTCAATCCCCAGTACCACCAAAAATAAATACATAAAAGACCAGTGGGGAAAGCATGAAGGCATAGCCAAGAAAGGGTCAGGCCTGCCTAGAGCCTACAAGAGGTTTTCCAGGCTGTGACACTGCCCCCCTGGCCTTATGGCCAGCAAGATCAAAAGGACATCAACTGGCCAGCCATACTTCCCAGATGTGGCCAAAGCTGTGAAAAGTCCTAATGTACAGGAGCTCAGAAAGGCATCTGCTGGCAGCTGGGATATCTACGATCACCCAGATCACCCAGATAGTCCCGAGTCATGGAGAAGGCTCACTGGAGCACTGAGTTCTAAGACATAAGACAAAATTCACAAGGTGTTCAGACCTCACCCGGCAGGAGCTGGCTAGAGAGTGTGGACACCCACAGTACTTTATTGTCTTCCACCCACAGGGCAAGGTTCACACATGTCTCTCCAGGGTGTGGGTCTGCAAGGCTCTCTAGTGCTTCTGAGAGCGTGGTCCTGACACTCCCTGAGCCTTCCTGATGGACAGCACACACACAAGAATACTATGAACGGCAGGAGACCCAAACTGCAGCCCCTGGGGCTGACATGTAGTTAACAAACCCAAAAGCTTTGCACCTATCAACTGTCACTGGCTCCCAAGAAGCCCAACTGTCTTTGAAAATAAAGAGTCTACATATAAAGTTCCCTTTGGGTGGGCAGGATGGTATACACCTGTTATCCCAGGACTGTGGGAGGCTAGGCAGAAAGGTCACAAGTTTGAGACCCACCTAGGCAACTTATCCAGACCCTGTCCCAAAATAAAAAGTACAAAGGGCTGGGACTGTAGCTCTGTGTGAATGTCCTGGGTCCAATGCCCAGTACTGAGAGTGTTGCAGTGTGCAACTGTGGTGGCACAGAGGATGGAGAGACTACAGCAGCTGGGAGGTGAGACTCGCTCTGAACACTGTGAGGCCCAAAGGGGCCATCTCAACCATGAGCACCCAGTGTTAGGGACACTGCCAGGAGCAGCACCAAAGCCAAGAAACCTTTGGTTCTTATTTAGAATATCATAAGAGAAAAACAGAAGGAAAGCAGTTTGGGCAGGGGCTGTCTCAAGGCTGGGCAGTTTGTTGAGGCAAGGGAAGGACAATGGGCAGACACACACGCCTCACTCCTAGGAGAGCCTGCAGGCTTTTGCCCTGCAGTTAACCATCTAGTTCTCAGCCAAGTTCCCCACACTAAAAAATCAAAGTTTCTTTTGTTAATCTTGTAACTTAAAAGTCATTTCTATAAACATACACTTCTTGAAATCCATCGGGGGAGGTGGGTGAGTGCTTGAGATAGGGTCTTACTGTTAAGCAGGCCAGGCTGGTCTTAAACTTGCCACGCAGCCCAAATCAGGCCTCAAACTCAAAATCCTCCTTCCTCAGCCTCCCAAGTGTTGTTTCAACAGGCCAAGCAATGGTTCTTAGATTCATCTTTATTTCATGCTAACTTCTTGTAACATCCATTATTATGATTCTATAAACCACAGGCTGAGGACATAGTTCAGTACTGAGCACTTGTGTAGCATGCAAGAGACTCTCGGTTTGATCCCTAGGATCATAAAATGAAAAACAAATCTCAAAAACGCAACACAGTTTTAGAAATCCTGGCACAGCCTTACTCAGGAGGAGTCCGGCAGCACAGCTCTGCAGGGAGCGTAAGTCATTTTTACTAGGCAAGCTCCTGGCCGCCACCTCCATGAGAAGTCATAAAGTCCTCCCTCCCGAGCCCCAGAAAAGTCCTGCCCCA
The DNA here is from genome assembly GCA_004027915.1 of Capromys pilorides. Lineage (NCBI taxonomy): Eukaryota > Metazoa > Chordata > Mammalia > Rodentia > Capromyidae > Capromys > Capromys pilorides. The sequence continues at coordinate 4,394 of PVKN010000112.1, read as the reverse complement.
TGCTCCTCTGCAATGAGTCTGGGGGAGGGGAGCCACCTGTCCAGGCCATATCCTTTTAGAAAGCCTTCTGATTCACCCCCCACCCCCCAAGCTCTGCTACTGCAGGCATCCGTGCCCCAAGTACCCACTGTGGGCCAAGCCCAAAAGCCACTAGTCTGAGCTTCTGGAAACTCGTGCAGGCCTTTGTTGCAACTGGGAGAGGACTGTGCTTTAGATTGTGCTGCTTGTCACTTTCCCTTCAGTCAGCACCTTCTGTGCATCCTCAAGTTCAGGGTTATGCCAAAAGCTAAACTCTGTTTAGTTCTATGCTGTGCTCTCTAAATGCTAAAAGCATCTAGAAGGGGTCCCCAAAATGTGTGTGGGACAGATGGCTCAAAAAACAAATAATGAATGTGGAACACGGAAAGCAAGGGGTTTTAGGTGATGTGTTGAGGAGCACAGTGGCTTCTTCTCGCCTGAGGCGCATGGCAGACACAGGATAACAAGTCCCCGAAGGTCAGACACTCCACAGGACACTAGCTCTGTGACCAGCCCCACTGACTTGAGGCGCCCCAGCCTTCCTTCTCCCCTTCTCTAAGGCTCCACAGCCACCAGCATATTTCCCAAAGCAGCGCTGGCAGACCACAGCCAAGGGGTGGTGCTGACGAAGTTCCAGGCGAAGGGCTGCCCCCCACCCCACCGAGCCTTCCCTCCACTCGACCATTTTTCTCCAGAGCTTCACCTGTTACTCCCACTTGCAAATGAGACAAGGTCCGGCAGACGTCTGGAACCTATCTCTGAAATGTTCAGTCCCTCCAGTACCAAGTGCTCCCTCTCTCCACAATCAAATGGCCTCTGTCAAGGCCACAGCTCAGTTCTTAGAGCTGTTTTCTCTCTCCTGAGGGTATGGTCCGTCTCTGTGTACTTTCCTGGGCCCCCAGTGTAGCTCAGCAGAATGGGAACTGAATTTATAGTAAAGAAGGGTCAAGTCCTACCTTTCGCGACCCACATTTTCTGGTCTATAAATTCTCCTTTCTCACAAATGAGACAAGGTAAAGGGTTGGCCCAAGGTCATAAGAAGCACACCTGGGAACTGTCATCCAGGGCTCCTCCTGAGCCCTGAAACCCCGACCCGCAGTCCCAGCTAACCTCACTAAAGGTAGAGCTACCAGCCTGAACTGAACTCGAGGCTTGGCTGGGGCGAAGCTGTGCAGTGGGCGTGGGGGAGACGGACAGATGGGGCTGCATAGGGCAGGGGGGCTTTCGATCCGCAGCGCTGAACAAGCCCTGCCACGTAGCGAGAAGCCACGCTCACCCGGCCAGCTCACGCCTCTAGACGGGAGAAGCACGGGGATCCGGTCAGGCGCTTCTCGCAGCGTGGAAACGCGAGGGGCAAGAACGTCGGGGGGCCAGGCCAGGAAAGCCTCCCAGAGGTCGTCCCAAAGCGCGGAGAAACACACCCGGCCGACCCCCAGGGAGCTCCCTCGGCCTGCCCGCTGCAGAGTGACCTGGCCAGCCCGGATGTCCAGGCCTGGCTCGCCCCCCCGCCGCTCACCCCTGGCCCTCACCAGAAAAAGGTGTTGGTGCCGTCGTCGTAGACCTCAGACTCAGTACTGCGGCGGCCCTCGGGACGCGGAGACCCGGGCCTCAGGCACCCGGCGGGCCGGCGCTCGCCCCTCCGCATGGCGGCAGGCCGCCCCGACTAGCAGACGGTGCGAGGGCAGGGGTCGCGACGTCGTCCTGGGGGGTCTCCGCAGAGAGGGGCGGGACTGCAGGGCATTGTGGGACGGGTAAAGCGCGACCGAGCCGCGCGGCACGCTGGGCCCCGGGCGCAGGGCCTGCCGGGAAGGACGCTGTCCGGTTGCTAGGTGACCGCCTGGCTGGCGGGAGCTGGGGGTAGTGCTGGTGGCGCTGCTGGTGTTGAAGATGGCTCCTGGTCAGTCTCGCCTGCGTAGACTTTCTGTCTTTGGTCGGTTCCCACTGTTAACGCAGTCGGGGTGCCACAATAAAATAAAGTAACATTAAAAAAAGTACCATGAGAGGACCAGCCAGAATAATCTCTTGCGTGCTTTCAGGTTAGCGCACTGGTTTAAGCGCCTATGCGGGCAATCCCAGTCAGGCACAGGGGACAGCGGTTCGATACTCACTCTTAGGCTTAAGGCAGCCCGAGCCAGCTTAAAAAAGAAAACAAACAAAAAACAGAATAACCTCGTAAAATAACTTCGCAGCTCTTCAAAGGATTAGATGGTTTGCCTACAGCCCTGGCCGCCCGAGAGACGCGGACGCGGTCCACGGAACGAGTGTAAGAAAGAAAGAACAGATTTCTTTTGAAGAGCGAGGACTCGTCTACCACAGGCTTCCCTGGTCTGTGCTTCAATGATAATGGAAATTAAAACTGAGGAATTTAGCAAGAATTTACAAGGAAAAATAATTCTGATTGAAAAGTAGGAGAAAGTGAAGGGAGTAGAGCACAGCTCAAAGATCAAGCCGGCCCCCTAACAGACTGTATGCGCGCCGAGCGGACCCCCTGGCGCCCTAACAAAGGAAAGTAAAAGAGGGGCCAGCGAGACGGCTCAGTGGTCTAAAGTGCCTGCTTAGGCAAGCTTAGGCAACCCCAGGGACCACGGTGCGATCCCGGCCCTCCATGTTGCGCCAGCCCCACCCCCAGGGCAGGCTAAGCCGGTCATAAAAAAAAAAAAAAAAAAAAAAAAAAAAAAAAAAAAAAAAAAAAAGAAAAAAGAAAGGAAAGTAAAAGCAAACAGGGAAAGGGCTTTAGTGAAGAACGGAAGGGACAGAGTCTGGAAGAGAAAAGGTCCAGCTTTAGAGTGCCATGAAAGACTGGGATGTGGTTAATCATGATTTCATTTTTGGTTTCCTAATTCTAGAAAAATCTCTGGCTTGGGGGGGCAGGCATTCTATTTCCATGACACGACTGTTTCTCCTCAGGGAGTCTCAGTCCTGTGGGCTTTGCTGGAACCCAAGGTGTCCACAGGTTTACAGTGGAGACTTCTGGATGTGGTTGAATGTTCCTGCAAATCTTTACCTTGTGCAATCCCAGCATTTGGAAGGTAGACGAATAAGGATCTGAGTTTAAGACCAGCTTGGGCATCTGAAATGAATAGACGAATTTCAAATGAAGAAGTAGAAACAGCAAATAACTATTTGGAAAACTGTTCAACATCACTGGTCACTTGAGAGATAAAAATTAAAACAATGCGGAGATTGCATCTCACTCCAGAAAAAAAATGACTATTATCAAAGAATCAACCACGACAAATGCTGGTGGGGCTGTTGAAAAATAAGATCCCTTCTCCACCGTTGGTGAGAGTGTAGACTGGTGCAACTGCTGTGGAAGTCAGTGTGGAGATTCCTCAAAAACCAAAACTAGGGGTCCCATTTGACCCAGCTAGTCTCCTTCCTGGTATCTCCTAAAAGAACTAAAAGTATCATAGCACAGCATTACATGCATACCCATGTTTATAGCAGCACAGTTTGCAATAGCTAAGTCTTGAAAACAGGCCAAATGCCCATCAACCAATGAATGGATAAAGAAGATGTGTTTTTTAAAAATACAGTGGAGAGCTGGGGAGATAGCTCAATAGAATAACTGCTTGCCTGGCAAGCACAAGGTCCTGAGTTTAATCCCTGGTACCACCCCCCCCCCCCAAATACAATGGAATACTACTCTGCCATAAAGAAGGATAAACTTTTTTCTTTTTATTGTTTTTAATAAATAACATTGAGACAGTTTCAAAACACGTTAGTAGGACAGCCACAATAGTTGATGCAATGCATACTGTTTTCTTCATAGTAATTGTTCAGAGTAAAAGATGCAGACATGATAACTCTTCTAAACCCTATTGGTATGAATATTTCTTCTCATTGAACTGAAAGTAGTTGCATGCATAGAGCAATATTTCATAATAGTAGTGGGTTATTGGCAGAACTGGCAATGTTGGAAACTATTGACGTGAGCCTTTTACAGCTCAGCATACTAATCAGGCTTTTTTTTTTTAATTTTATTTATTTATTTATTTATTTGTTTGTTTTGTTTTGTTTGTTTCTTTATTTAGTTATTTTTTGTGGCTGGCTCAGCCTGCCCTGGTGGTGGGGCTGGCGCAGCATGTGGTGCCAGGGATCGAACCGCAGTCCCTGCAGTTGCCTGAGCCCTCCTAAGCAGGCGCTTTAGACCACTGAACCATCTCGCCGGCCCCTGGCTTTGCTTTTATGCCTTGTGGTTAAACCTTTCTGCTGGGTGGTTAAGTCCAAGTTAAAGCAAGACCTACATAACATGTAATTTTCGTATCTGACAAAGTCAGTCAAATCCCCTCAGGATTTACCTTAAAGAAGGATAAATTTGAGCCATTCCTAGGTAAGTGGATGCACCTTGAGACCATGATCTTAAGTGTAAATAT
>PVKN010000111.1:0-109092 GCA_004027915.1 Capromys pilorides | reverse complement strand
AGATGGTTCAGTGGTCTAAAGCGCCTGCTTAGGAGGGCTCAGGCAACTGCGGGGACTGCAGTTCGATCCCCGGCACCACATGCTGCGCCAGCGCCACCACCAGGGCAGGCTGAGCCAGCCACAAAATGAATAAATAAAGAAACAAACAAACACAACAAGCAAACAAATAAATAAATAAATAAAATTAAAAAAAAAATCAATAGCATCCCTGTACACAAACAACAAACATATTGAGAGATAATTAGAAGAAAAATTTAAAAAAAAAAAGAATCCATTCAGAATAGATCAGGGATGGTTATGGGCTGAACATTAGTGTCCTTCTGAATACACATGCCGAAATCCCAGCCCCAAGGGGATGGTGTGAGGCAAGGCCTTTGGGAGGTGTATGGTCATGATGTGAAGCCCCGCTGACGGGATTCATGCCAAAGGGAAGGGGTCCCAGAGCACGTGCTGAATCTCTTCCAGACAGATGAAGACATGGAGAGGCCAGAAGCAGCCCTCACCTAAGCCAGTCACCTGGCACACGGGGCAGGCTTCCACCTCCACTACTGGGAGAAGCATATATGCGTCATTTTTAAGCAACCTAGACTATCCTATTTTGTTACAGCTACTGAAGCAGACTGAGACACGGACCCATATATAAATCCTCGGTACAGAACTTCAAGAAAAAAAAAACAGAAGATAAAATCTTCTGACCTTGGCTAAGTAAACATTTTTTAGGTGCAATGGCAGCTCACCTAGGGAGCAAGAGGGCCCTCAGCAGGGGGAGTGGTCTACGAGGGCCAGCCACAGTGCCAGATGGTCTCAGCGGCCCTGATGAAAGAACCCAGGCAAAAGCTAATGAGTCCTATGTGATTCTGTTCCCATTAAATTCTTCCAAGTGCAAACGGATGCTCAGTGATGGAGCGAGCTAGCGTACCAGTGATGAGAGATGAGGAGGGGGGAGCACCCACAGTGGGCCCGGAGGGAGGGCCCTAGGGCCACAGGAAGCTTCAGGACTGACTGTCCTGAATTCGATGACATACTTAGATGTCTGTTGAGTCACACACAAGAGAGCACTCTGGATGTGTGTGATGCTCTGTGTCGCAATGTTACTTTAATCAACCTTAAAACATTCCTGAATCAAGTCCTGTGGCCGAGCGTCTGACGCCTCCCTCAGGACAGACGCTGGCTGCCAGGACTCGCCTGGATACAACTAGACATTTGTGATTCAAGGAAAGACTGCTGCTCGAACTTACCGAGGCCCTGGTGCCTCTTTCCCAACTGCAGAGAACCCCAGGACTTGCTTGACACAGCCTCTGTGGCGTTGGAGCACAGCCTGCGGCCAGAGCCTAACCGCCCCAGTGATGACCAGGCTCAGGTGAGCAACAAAGGGATAGGACTCTCCCAAGACTAGCTGTCACGCCCAGGTGACTCCCTGGAGATGGGCTCCCGCAAGACCCCACAACCTCTTCATGTCCCCGTAAGATGCCCTCTCCCACAGGAGGGAATGCCCAGCGGACACCCATGCTGGCCTCTGTCTAGCAGACCGCTCCAGAAGCCCCTCCCAGGCTCACAGCACAGGTCCCATCTGGCCTGTCCCATGGCTTTTCTGTCCCTGCAAACCAGATTGTGGCTGTGGGAAGATACATCTTCCACTGTCACCGCAGGCCCCATGTGAGGCCTGGCACAGGGGACAGAACCTAAGCATCAAGGGAGCTGTGCCCCATCCAAGGACAGTGCTGTCCCAGCTGGACTTGGGGGGCAGAAGGGGGGGCGCATACTTTTGGCTCCTAGGATGCAGCAAGGCCTTGTTCTGTGGTAAGTGTAAGCAGGGGGTCTGTGTGTACCAGCCTGTGTTCTCACCTCAGGGCTCTGGATAGGACAAAGTCCTGAGGCAGGGAAGTCCCCTGCCTGCCTGGCTAGGACTAAAGACCAGGAGCAGCTGAGGCTGTGGGGAGTTTGTGGGTTCCATCAAGCTGAGTTATAAAAGCTGAGCACAGCTCATAACTACAGGAACCCACTTCATAGGAACCAAACCTGGAGCCCAGCTCCTCCCTTGGCCCCTCCCCCAAGCCGAGCTTAACATCCCCTAGTTCCCAGCCCCCAGCCCAGGAGAGAGGATGGCTGGAGCAGGCTGTCACCATGACATGGATGTCAGGAGCTGAGTCCAGCGAAGGCGAGCAGCTTAGCAGCTTCTCCGTAGGGGGCAGCGCATACACACTTCTCAGGCAGACTTTTAGGATCCTGGACTTGACCCAGGGTGGAAGGCTGGGCCTCAGGTTGCTAAAAGAAACCAGAGAAACTCCTTTCCACAGTCAGAACTTAGGTAGAGACATGACTCGGGCTCCCCACAAATCTAACGGGCACAAATGAATGTTGTCTGCCTCAGACTTCAGGTGGGCTGGGGGAGGTAGAGGAACCCATGGCAACAGAGACTGCAGCCAGCCTGATGCCTTGGCTTCATCCCCTGGTTCATTAGCACTTGGAAGAAACTTGGAGATTATTTGGGGGACAAGACAAGGTGTAACTAGAGGTCACCTGGTGACAAAGCTCTATACTTAATCTATGATCAGGGTCAAGAGTTAAGAGGCGACAAGGTCAGGGCTTTTTTTCAGACCAGGGTTAGGGCTCCGCTGTGACCAGGATCAGTCTCAGATGCAGCCTGGGCTTGGTGTGTCAGTATTACAAATGTATCTTAGTCATGAACCGAAGCAAACCTAACCTCCCCACAAGATAAGTCCTGGCCTTCGCACACCCAATCCTGTTTTAGCACCTAGTGCCATCCCTGCCCCTCATCCTTGGCACACTGTTCCCTCTCCACCCTCAGAGGGGCTGGCCTGTCTTTGTCCTGGACCCCAGGGAAGGTACCTCAGTCCTGCAATGACCAAGATGATCTTCTGCAGAGAGACAGTGGCCAGGAAGTTGGGCTCTTCTTGGAGGACCCACTGAGAAGGAAAAAGGAGGCCCAGTGGTAGCAGCCCCAGGTCAGCCATTGCACTTCCTCGCCCGCCCTCTGATGGTCCCTGAGTCCCCACAGGGTGGGGTGCCTAGCATGCCACGCACCAGGAGACATTGGATGAGCTCTGCTCTCTGGGTGAACTTGTACCTCTGGATATCACAATGCTGCCTGAGCACTCTGGTGAGCAGGACCGCAGTGGAAAGGAGACTGATTTTGTGGATGTCATCCTATGTTACAAAGTGCCCAGATTAGGGGACAGTTGCTGGAAAGCCTGTCACACTGCCAGGCTTGAGCAGGGCTCCAGGTAATGCAAATGCCCACACCAATCCATACAGTGCACACTCACACATAGCACATCATCACATATGCACAGCACATCCTCACACTCAGATACCACACAGCACACACTCATACACATAAATCCTCATACCAACCTTAATACAGAGCATACACAGAACACAACCTAGCACAACATATGTATAACACACACACACAGAAGCTCTGGTGGTCCAGGGCAGTGAGTTCTAGCCCCTGTACTGTGTCTCCTGGGTTGCTGGAGTCCCTAGATGGAGACTTCAGAGATGTGAAAGGCACACCACTTCCTCTGCCAGCCTCCCTGCCTGGCCCAGTTAAGCCCTGTCCCAGCCACCTACAGCCAGGGCACTGGACCCAGCATGAGGGTCCCATGGGCTTGGCCTAGTCAGGCCCCACTGCCTCAGAGATAAGCATAGCAATAGGTGGGAAACCTGAAGCGCCCTCCCCACCTGCCCCCAAGAGAGAGAGCGGGGCTCACTCTGCAGCAGCAGGAAAAGTAGTGCACCATCCGGGGGATGAGGCTGTCTACCCAGGGCAGGATCCGCTCCCTGGCACGTGCAGCCATCTGTCCGTAGCACAACAAGAAGGTGCTGCTGACCCATTTCCAGGGCAGGTTGGTGTCTGGTTGCTGCAGGTGAAAGGGAGGCAGGGGTTGATGGCTCCACACCAGCCTCCTGCCTAGGAAGCCAGCCCTTGGCACAGGCCCAGGCTGGGAGCCACACCCCACAGGCACCAGATCTCAGGCCTCACTCCAAGAAAACCCCTCCAGCCAGCACCCTCACACAGTCATGTCTTCCGCTGCCCGCTCCTTCCTGCCTGGCTACTACAGCAGGAAGAGGCTATGAAAATGCAGCCGATCTCCGTGCACTCCAGAATAGCTGAGGCCTGATTACACACAATGCGTGCAGGCCTGGGAAGCCCCTGTGGCCTCAGATCCTGCATCCAATAGTAGCTCTCACTCTGCCTGTGGGGTCTCAGGACAGGGAAGTACAGAGAAGGGCTTCATCCAGCCTCGCCCTGCATCCCAGCCCTTTAGAGCCGCCCTCTGCAGAATGGCCACCAGGGGCCGCTCTACCTGTCCTTCGGAGGACAGGTTCCTCCACCTCGAGAACCAGGTGTTGCCCAGGCGTTCCAGCAGGTCCCACACCTCCTCCAGGTGTGTAGTGGATGCCAAGCCTACAGCCAGTGCGATGTCCTGTGGGGCAAGACACCAGACAGCAGGTCCCCCGGTGACAGTGTGCGATGTTTCTGGTGCCCTGAGGGCCCCCTCCTCCCAGTGGGAACGCCCTCTGCTGGGGTGGGGCGAGGCTACCAGCACCCGACAGTGCTCCTTGCCCGGAGCACAGGAGACTGGGGTGAGGCCCAAGGCCCCAGGCCACAGGATTAGGAGAACCAGAAACGTCGAGGGCTGGCCACAGGATTAGGAAAACCAGAAACGTCAAGGGCCTGATGCACCTCCTGCTGGCTGAAGTCCTGGTGACACAGCTCCAGAAGGGAGGTGAGGTGCCTCTTCACCAGCGCCACATCCGTGCACTCACAAAGGAGCAGTCCAGCAAGTCGGAAGAGGAGGGGCTGTGCAGCAGGAGGGGACAATGGAGCAGGGGGCCATGGCCAGCTGCGGCTGACACCCACCCCAGGCCTGGGGCCAGTCTGTGCGCAGCACCCTGTGGGATAGGGCTGGCAGCGCAAGGGTAGGTGGAGCTGGAGTCCACGTGCAGTACTCTGAGGTGAGGAGCTGAGTGTCCGAGGGTGGCAGCAACTCTAGTTTGTGGTGACTGCAGGTGACACCCAAGCCCTGTGCTGATTACCATACCACCCTAAAACTTAGGCCTTCAGCTCTGGTTTGAGCCACCTTGAGGGGACTCCCTGCTCACTCCCAGGCCTGTGGACTTGAGCTGGGTCATGTCATCTCCCACCCCATGGGGGAGCTCCAAGGGGCCCCGGCTTGGCGCTGACCTTATTCATGTTCTGCTCAGGCTCCAGGTACAAGGACTCCAGGAGCTTCTGCACACGGTTGTCTATGTCTGTCACATGCTGCTGCTCCAGGGGCTGTGGCAGAGCTCGGGGCTCAGACCCTCACCTCCTGCCCCAGTGCTGACATAACCCAGTGTGGATGGGACTGAGAGCTTGCTAGGTGAGGAAGGGGTCAGGGGTAGCACCCTACAGCAGCCAGGGGCTGGAACCTGAGAGATTCTGGTCATGCCGGCTTCTGCTACAGGGTCCAGCAGGTCCCTATCCTTCAGACAGAGGTGATACCTTAATGTGGCCAGTGGGCCAAGCTGATGTCTGGGAGTGCTCCTACCCTTTGTGTTGTTGCTGGCCCCAGGATTTTTGCGTAGCTAAGTCTCTCTGACTAGATGCTTTTCCCTACGCTTATCTGAGCCCAGTTATGTACACTTGCAGCAGGACTTCCATAAGCGTATAGGCCCTGCTATGTTTCCTCAACCCTCAGCCCTCAAACAATCTTGTCACTTGGAGTGCCCCAGGGAAGGAGCTACAGCCTCCAGGGGCTAAAGATAAAGATTAGAGCAGACATTTGGGGTGGCCCTTGCCCACCCCACTCCAGGATTTATGTGACCTCTGGTAGCATTTAGGCCTTCAAGCTGATCTAAAGGGTCCCCCGGCATTCACAGAGTGCTGTGTCCTGCCATTCCCACCCTATGCCCAAAGCCAGTTCGAGATCATAGGAAGCCTGAGGGATGGGGCCTTGGGTGCAGAGCTCCATAGGAGGCTTTGCGGGTGAGGCTAAGGGGACTGGACCCTGGGGCCTTGGGTGTCTGCCCAACCACCTGCTTTGTGATGTAGCTCCTGTGCCCTGAATCTCTCGAACCTTCCAGCACTTCCTGGTGGAAGGTCAGGAGTTTCAATGCTATGAAGGTCTTCAGAGACCAATGGTGGCTACTGGCAGTGACAGCCATGCAGCGTGCTTCCCCCAGGATCCTGTCAGACTTGAGACTCTCCAGGGGCCAGGGCCACAGGGGACTCTCCCCCAGGATGAAGTCACCCTGGGGCCTTACCAGGGTGTGCCCTTCCAGATAGCGACAAATGATGTCCAGTGCCTGGCCCTTCTGTGCAGCAGCCATGGCCCTGATCCTGATGAGCAGCTCCATCTCCTGGGCCGAGGGGTCATGGCAGCCCTCTCTCTCACCTTCCCTGAGCTCCAAGTCCAAGCAGTCTGCAGAAGACTCAAAGCAGAGGAGGAGGAGCCTGGGAGCCCCTGTCAGTCCATGTGATCTCACACCCTGTAACCATCATCCGCTCCCAGGAGACCTTGGGTCCCCCACCGCCACCCAAGCACCTGTGCCTGCAGGGACCCTGCTTGGATCTGCAAGAACCGCTTTCCTTAACATGCACTTGAAGGAAATGAAAAGCCCAGCACATAGAATGTCGCAGGGTCCAGCCACCAACCCAGAGCAGGGCCAGTGTGCAGCTGCACAGCCTGGAGACTGAGCTAGGACCCCAGCCACTCACACTACAGCTTTGAGCTTCAGCCCACTAGGAAAACATGGACAGATCAGTGGGGCCTCAGGAATGGCCAGTGGTGTGCAGCAGCAAGTCACCCTGGACCTCAGCCTCCTCCAGCACCAAAATAGAGCAAATAGCCAAAATACTCAAGTTATAAAACTAAAACTGTAAATATAAGAAGAGTTAATGAATTTTGTCCTTTCTAATGCAGGGTTGGGGGACAGCTTTGTAAATATGAAACAAAGAAGGAAAACAAAGGAAACCAGCTCCGACAGCCAGCAACATACTCTCCTGGGTCTGACCTGCCCACTGATAACTGTAAGCGAAACTAAAAGCTGTTTGCACATGTTAAGATTAATATGTGCAAATTGAACCCAGCCAGTTGGTGCACACCTATGATCCTGGAACTGTAGGCTGAGACAGGAGAATAGAAAGTTTCCATCCAGCCTGCATAATTTAGAGAATTTAGGAGGCCTTGTCCCAAAATAAAAAAATTAAAAATAAAAAGGCCTGTGGTTGCAGCTCAGTGCAGAAGCCCTGGGTTCAATTCCTATTATTAAAAAAAAAAAAAAAAAGCCTCTTCCTGTCAGTCAGCAAAGGAAGCAAAGGATTCCCTCTGCAGCCCGTGCACCAGCAAGGGAACCTGTGGGCCCGTAATTAAGTGGAAACATGGCCCACATTGCTGATAATGGATGAAATGAGCATGAGAAATGAGATGTGCTTTTTCAACTGTCAGCGAGAGAATGATGAGAAAGAATGCAAAGAAATATGTCTGCACACTTTGGTTGGTATGGGGGAGGGTAGAGAATTCTTCCTCTGAAAATGGGTTGGCAGCTGGTATCAAACTGGAAATAAAAATTCAGGTGCAGAACCACACACATGCTGGGCTCCTTTCTCATAAATTGGATGAGCTCCGGGAGCTCTGTGATGTTGGCACAGGAATTTCTGCAGTCACGGGCTTTTACAGAGTGTCAGTATTTTGCAACACAGAAGAAAATGACTGCAGAGCCAGCATCGTGTTGGAAGGGAAACAAAGTCAGACTCGGGGTCACGTATGACTGTGTCACTAATTTGTCATCACCCATGGACAAACTCAGACCCTGAAACTCGTGCCCTGTGGGACAGAGTTCTGGTGTCACCTCCATGGCCCCTACACTGTCTGACTCCGGCCTTGTCACTGCATCTTCCCAGGAAGATACTGGCTACAAGCTTCAGGATGTCCTTGCCCTGGCTCTGTTACATTTGCAACAGCTGCCTCCCCGTGTCCCCAAAGTTCTAAGGATAAGTTCAGTCAGCAGAGGAGTGACTGTGAAGTCCCTGCCCAGCTGGGCGGCAGGAGGCGCCCAACCTGCCTTCAAGTTCCTAGAGCACAGCGCTGGCCCTGCCTGTCTCTTGGACCATGGCCCTGAAGGGGATAAGACAGCAGGAACATTGGTGCTGGTAGCAAACCTTGCCCCTGCACACAGGATCACAGGCCTTCCAAAAGTGTACCCTCCCAGTCCCTACACTGGACAATCAGAGACAGGGCCATGCACTCCTATGTAGTGGGGTCCCCCAACATACACAGCATGTGGTGGGCCCATTGGGTGTGCTCACCAAGCGCCAGCTTCTGCTCCTTCGGAGGATTCAGGTGCCTGAACATTCTGAAGGGCCGATGGAAGCTACCACCACAGGGGGTCCTATGGAGCTGAGAACCTCAGGGTGACAGCACCTGCCAGGGACAGATGGCTATGTCTCTCACCCTGACCAGAACTAGGATCGAGCCTTACAGTCACCCAAGCCTGACCAGCTCTTCCCCCCATCATTCCAAAACCAAGCAACCCTCATCTCAGTCATCTAGGCCTTCTCAGCTCCCAACCTCTGGCTACTGGGGACAGGACAGGGGTGGGAGATACCTGTGGTACCTGAGCTCAAGAATGCTGCCTACCAATGTTCAAGCCCAGGCACCACCACCCTCAGTGGCACACAGTCCCCCCCACCCCCGCATCTCCTGGCCACAGCCTATGGGCTGCGTTGATGGCCCTAAGCCTCTGGACCCTGTGGATGGCCAGTTACCTGCTCAATGACCTGGAGGAGCACCCAGGGCTCCAGGGCTGTGCAGGTTCTGAGGGCCTCAGCTGCCCTCGCCCTGACTGCCTATACTCTGTGGCATTAAACATGACTTAGCTCAGTGCCATCTCCTGCATTCACTCTGAACCCTTGACCACCTACCCTACCCACACTCAGATACAGGCCTTGCCTACTGGGTGGAGCTGGGAGGGCTGGAAGGAGTCTGAATCCCTCACAACCCTAGGGTATGCCATCTTCCTGCCTGGGCCTGGGCCTGGGCCTGGGCCTGAGCCTGGGCCTGGGCCTGGAGCAGGAGTCTCTTCTCACACTCAGTCCTGGCTTTCCTGAGCTACAGAACCAGGAGGAGACAGCTTCCTCAGAAGGATGAGCCCCGTTCATAAACCGGTCCCTGGAACTCTTTATGGAGATAGCAAAAGCCACTCTCTGCTGGCTGCATTCCAAGCCTGGGATGAGTCCCAAGGGAAATGTTTCCTAGAGGGCTTCCTGGAGGAAGTGAGACAGACCCAGAGAATGCCACATCAGGGAGTCAGACAGCAAGCCAGGGAAGGCAGGGCTGGGCTGCACGGGGCAACCAAGTCTAAAGAATAATTTGGCAAGGAAGACAGATGTAGTCTGGGAAATTTCTGGCCAGGAAGATGAGAAGGAGCCATCAGGTCCTAGCAACCACATGCCATGGCCCTCCTGCCCAGGCCACTCACTGCCTGGCATATGCTTCTTGTCCTGGTGTCCCCCAACCCTGCCTTGAGCCCGTCCATCTAAAACATCCTTCAGGGGCTGGGGAGATAGCTCCATGGCACAAGTGCCTGTCTGGCAAGTACAAGGTCATGAGTTCAAACTCTGGTCCGGGAAAAAAATAAAATAAATAAAACATCCTTCATCTCTGTTCAGGGCCATTCAGGTCCTGCGTGGCCACAACTGCCTAGAGTGACCTAGAGACTAGGCCCTGCTGTTCTGTTGGAGAAAGACCACCTCAGCCCCACAGCCCATGCTGGCAGGTCCCCGAGCCATCCCTGTGCAGCTAGCCGCAGCCCCTCCCCTGTCCCAGTGAGACCAAAAGCCTCTTTTTCAGTTCTGGGGAGAAAGCAATGGGCCCATCCTTCTCACTGCCCTCCCTTGCTTTTGCTCTCTTATCCTTGGCCCTGCCTTCCAACCCCACCCCAGCCCCAGCCCTGCTCCTTTTCATCCTGTCCCTGGGCAGCCAGTGTGGTGGCCCAGATGGCCTCTCTGTGCAGACAGCTGCCTTCCCAACTTGCACCTCAGGTAGACAACAATGGCTCTGATGGGCTCAAGGGCTCAGAAGTGACCTCCTCTGGGCTAGGCAGAGAGACAAACCGAAGATCTGTTGCCCACAGGTAAACCTTGCTTGGAAGATTACAAAGGACAAGAGAGAGAGCTAAGAAGACAAACACAGAGGCTTTCACAGATTCCCACCCAGGGTGTGGCTGCTGGGCTGGAAGCCCTCGTCTAGGAATTTAATATCTAGAAAAACTCAGAAATGACTAAAAATTCACTACTCCAGGATTCTTCCAAGGTTTAAAATAGCCACACATGCTCAAAAAGAGAGAAGAATGGGCAGCTCAGAGACTCCGTTTCTCAAGATTATTAGATGACGTGGAGGTTGCTTGGATCCGAAGGAAAGAAAAGCCACTCAATTCTAATTTAAAATGCAGTTATCTCTGGGCCTCGGGATTTCAGGCAATTCCACTTTCTGAATCCTTTTTGCAATTTGTCAACATTGTCTGCAGTGGGAATGAGTTGCTCTTATCAGGGAAAAAAAAATGCTTACTCAAAACCAAAAAGGAGGTGAAGGTTTTTTGACAGACACAAAAAATATAGGCCATCACACACAGCCTCGGTTCTGAGGAGGGCAGCAGCCCAGAAGGGAGCTGGACACAGGAGCTTGCCTGGCCTGAGGCTCTGCCCAGGCCTTGAGTCTGGTGGCCTTGTGGAGGAGCCTCAGGGGGAGACAAGGGGGGCTCAGGCATGCAGGGCAATTGTTGCCTGGTCAGGAGGGGCTCCCTGAGTCCAGGTTCAGCCCTAGGATAGACTTGCCAAGGACTCGGGTCTCTGGTTCCATTTTCTGTGGCTATGCCAACATCCAAGGAAGATTAAAAGAAAATGGCCTGGGCAGGACAGCAGGGTCCTCCCAGAACCTGAAATCTATATGGGGCTCAAGGAGGGTGTCCTCAGAAACAGTGGTGTTTCAGTATGGCCACTCGGCCTTTTTTCTGTGTCCAGGAATCAGTGGCCAGGAGACTAAGTGGGCCAACCAGGAATGACTGCCCTGTCCAACCATCCACTCCCGAGCAGTACTTTGTTGGGATTCCCTGAATGTCACCTGCATGTCTAGGGAGACCTCTGGCTATGAGGCAGATGCTAGAAGACAGTAAGAAGGATCTGAATCCACCATGCTGGGGAGGGACAAGGAAGGAAAAGGGGGAAAAGGCCCTTCTTAGGGCACAGTGTGTCTTGTGTCTCAAAAAACCTCTTCATCAGCAGCTGCCCTGGAGAAGCATTTTGAGAGGATTGCTGGGCCCACATGGTGCAGTTTGGTGCTCAGGGAGCAGACCTGGTGCTTTAAGGGACTTAAAATCGGATCAGTCCCAAGACAAGCGGCTCAGCCTTCCCCAGGCCACCTCAACATCTGCCATGGGTTGGGGAGTAAGGTGGGCTGGGGACAGGTACCTTCCCTACAAATGACTTCTTTCAAGCCAGCTAGGGCCTCTCTCCATGATTCGGTGGAACTGCGTCTCAGGAAGGCTGTTCAGAGCCCCTGGGGAGTCCTGAGGGATCTGGTCCCAACAGCCACTGCCTGCAAGTTGAAGGAAGTTCACCCCTGAGAATTCTGTGCTCAACTGACAGTTCATCAGACAGTTGGGGCATTCCCCAGCACATGGGCTCACCAGCAGAATGCTCTAGTGACAGCAGCACCAACCACAGGTTTGAAAGTCAGGGTCTTGTCTTCTGAGAAGGTGAGCCAGAAAGAGCCAGTGGCCAGGACTCCCCTTCTAAGGCCTTTGCCGTCCTGACTGATAGCCACAGGAGAGGACACACCCCTGGAGTGGGACCTCAGCTACCAGGAGCCCAGCCACCTGCACTCATTGATTGCATAGGTCTGGGCTTGCTGGATCACCAAGTGTGTCCTCCTGTGTCCCCAAGCTCCCAGCTCTGTTGCTGAGGCAAAGATCAGGACACAGAAAATTATGGCTAGACAACCAGGTGTGACCTGTCAGTCATGAAGAACTGTCGAATCACGGCTGAAATGCAGGTGCAGGGTCGCTCTGAAGCCCTGCAAGGTACAGCCTGGATCTGATGCCAAAAGGAGACAGAAAAGTTACAGCAGCCATTGACTTTGCCGCTTCTAACTTGTTCTTGCAATGTATCTTTTCTTTTTCTTCTCCTTTTCTTCTTTCTTTCAATAAAAGTTGAGCCATTATGTTTGTCAGTTGTCTGAACAGGACAAGAGCTCAGAACCGCTGGACCTCATGCTGTCTACCAACACTGCTAGCCAGGATGCCCAGACCAGGTTCCAAGAAGGTCTGACAACTGGAAAGGCAAAGAATATAGCCGTCCAGATGCCTCGGCCTCCTGAGTGCTGGGATTACAGATATGCACCACCGGGCAACATTTTAAACTCTTTCTAATGCATCCTCTCTAGTCATTGAGGCCAGAGGTTGGCTGACGCCTGCGTGTAGAGGCAGTGCTGAGGATAACAGACACCCGGCTGGGGCTCTGAGGTATGGGCAGAAGGCGAGTTCCCACCAGGCACAGGCTGGCAGGGTCAGCTCAAGGCAACCCCAGCTCCAGAAGCTTCGCTGCTGCCCTGGCAGGTGCAGCTCCTTTACCAGGCCGACCCCTCACCTGCCATTCCCTGTGTGTGACACACACCTGACCCCGGTGGAGCCACTGTGCTCCTCCCCACAGGTGCAGATGTCTCAGGCAGCCTGTGCACCAGAAGTGCCCCACAGTCTTTGGCAGGGTGCTCCTCACAAAGCATTAGTGGTCCCTGATGGCGGGAAGCAGAGACCCAAGAAAGCCAGGGTGCCTAGCAGAGGTCACCTGATGGTAAGTGGGAGACGAGGGAGGGAGCCTCGGTCTCTTGCCCTGGAGGGCCCTGGATGAGGACTTAGGGGTGCATGTGGTCAGAGCATGCCCGGGGTAGTATCTAGAGAAGAGCAACAGCTGGCTCTGCTCCCTCCCCTGCTGTGGGACCCACCCCACCTCAGGGTGTCAGCTCCCTGCACCCCTCTTGACAGGTAGGAGCTCTCCAGTCCCAGGGGCATGCGGACTAGGTACTTGTGCCTGTAGGAGGACTAGTTAGAGACACAACACAAAGGTATGACCTGGAATGTTTTGTCTCTCCCTGAGCAGGCACATAATGGCAGTGGTGACAGAGAGAGCAAACTGGCCAGGCGCTGGCCCTGCCTGGAGGCTGAGGCTGGGCAGATGTCTGTGCTGGTCATCCCTGGTCCCTCACTCTGTCTGTCTGCAAGCTCTGGTCAGGCCACTGTAGCTGTGCAAGACAGGGCCCAGCAAGCACAATACCAGCCACTGGTGAGCATCCCCCTGGAGGAGGCATCCTGTACTGCAGACCCGGCCCCAGGTGCACCACCACAGGTGCTGAGGGCACCAGGTGCACCACTACATAGGCTCAGGGCCCCAGGTGCACCACCACAGGTGCTCAGGGCCCCAGGTGCACCATCACAGGTGTTCAAGGCCTTGGAATAATTCAATGGCTACCTCCTCAGCCACGTGAATTCAGCCCCAGTCTGGGCCTCTAGGGCCACACTAGCCTGCCCACTAGAGCCTGAGAGGTGGCTTTCTGAGAGCATAGGACTTGCAGGGTCCCTGCTTGCCTTGCCCAGGGTGAAGAAGGTATAGATAGGGTACCCTGGGTCACATACACCACCCCCCCCAAGGCTGCTCCTCCCACCCAAAGGGTGGTGCAAGTCACCTTGGGCCCTCCCTGGGGCTCATCTAGACCCTGTGCAGGAAGACCAGCCCTGGTGGTGTCCCCACCAGCAGCCTTTTGCGAGCATCTTGGACAAGGACATGTGGGTGGCCTCAGGCAGAGCTCTGTAACAGAAGCACCAGGAGAGCCCCAGTGTGATTTAGCACTTTCTACCAGCCTAGCAGAAATGGGAAAGGGGGAAATTAATTTGAATCGTGTATTTAACTTGACCCAGTATATCCCCATACAGGAAATAGTCCAGTGCCTGGGCACGTACAGTCCACATGGACTCAAGCCCTGCTCTGAGCCCTGGCTGAGGGGAAAGATCTGCTCCAGCCCCCCACCAACGTCTCAGAGAGAAAGCTTGGCTCAGTCCTTTTTAGAAGGGCCACCTGGCCTTTCACCTGGGAGCCTGGCTGGAGGGTTGCGGAGTGGGAGAGTGCAGGACCCCAAGTGGATAAGGCAGACCCCTGGCTTACTTTCTTTTCTGGTTCTGCCCTGGGGTCCCACCCACTCCACTGGCCAGGCTGGAGACAGGGAAGAGCCTCAGCCTATGGGGGCCCAGCCCCAACGCTCCACCCCACCTACACAACTGCTTGGGACGCAAGGCACGGAGATCTCAGTGGGCGGGAAGCAGTGGCAGGCGAGCTGTCAGTGAGGATGGCCGCTCTGGGCTGGGGCTAGACACAGAACTACTCCTCACTGCCCACCTCCTGCAGGTCTCCTGCAGGTGGCCTGGGCCTGAGAGTGGGCAGGAGGTTTTGGTCATGTGACCACAGCCAAGTGCTACCTCTGCAGAAAAGCTAGGGCATGAGGTGGGAAACCCTGTGGAGCTGGGGGAGGGGGCTGTAGGAACCCAGTCTGCTGCACTGCATTAGCCATGCCTCCCTTATTTCTGGGAAGCCCAGTCCTGGAGGGAGCAAGGAGCTGGACCCAGGAAGGAAAGGGTTGCCCGCAGAGGGGCGGGAGTTGAGGCTACTGTGACAGTGATGTCCCCAGACAGTAATGGCATTCACAGAGCCTGGTAGGGATAATAGGGGGCAGCCTTGAAGAGAGGGAGAGTATCAGTTATGCAGTTGTACCCTAGGTAGGAGTGCTAGACACAGGGCAAAGAGGAGGTTTCTAATTACCCCCACTTTTCTCTGGCTGTCTCAATCACAAAGCCCCAGGGACTTTCTCAAGCCCCAACCCCTCTGTATGTGTACACACACACACACACACACACAGGAGGACTCCCAGGGCTGCCTGTGGAACCCTCTATCAGGGAAGCCGTGGGTGCCCTGGCTGGTTCCCATAGCAACACCTAGATGGGGGAGGGGAGAGGTGGAAATGCAGAGACAGTGAATAAAGACAAACAGCTTCTAAAATGAGCAGCAGTGGAGAGAAGGAACTACAAGCACAGCCGGGGCTAGCCCAGGCCCTCGGACCCCGAGCCTGCACCCTCACCACCACTCTCAGTCACATGCATGGGCCAACTTTACATGTGGGACAGGTGATAGCCAGAGCTGACCCCTTAAGGGCAGCAGCACAGGAGGCTGTCCATCCTCCTGCACCTGGCTGGCCAGAGCCCAACCCTGCAGCCACCCTAGGGGACACCATTTGTTGTGGGTCCAAAGCCTCATGCAGCCACACGTGGGGATCTTCAGAGGTGGCTGGATCTCAGGTGTGTGGCCATGAGACTAGTAACTGAATGCTGGGATTGACAGTGGGATGCTAGGATTAAGGGTGTGAGTGAAGAGAATATGAGGGGCAGAAAGAGGGGTGCTGCTGTCACCTGCCATGTTGCTGCCTCTGGGCGTGGACTGCTGCTCCTCTGCACTGCCCCTCTGCCGTGGCGCTCTGCCTTAGAGCCCGCCAACTCTGACTAAACCCTCTGTGAAGCCTGAGCTACAGTAAACCTCCCCTCCTTTAACCTTGGGTGTTGGGTACTTCTTCTCAGCAATGAGGAAACTAACGAGATGCCATCCTTCCCCCAACTTACAGGAAAAGAAACCGAGGCAGAGATGGCTCCACAAACAAGAGCAGGGCAGTGGCCCAGGCAAAAGGAGGATCTACATAGGCCTGGCAGCTGAGCTGTGAGCCCAGGGCAGAGGAGACCGTGACAAATGGTGGCAGACTCAGCGCCCCAGACAGTACACACTGAGCTTCCTGGGTTCGCTGAGCTGAGACTTGGGTGCCAGCAGCTGGGCTGGGCCATCCTGGGGCTCTCAGGGAGCCCTCTGCAGCCCCTGACCCTGCCTCGGGGGCTCTGGCAGTTCCCTTCCCCTTTGAGGCCACTGTGGCTCCGTGCTGACTCGGCCCTGTCCTTCTTGCAATCCTTTTCGTTCTATGGCTCATCCCACCTCAACCTCTTCCACTGAGACCACTTACACAGCCTGAATCCAAGCGGGTGGCTGGGGAAGGGTGAGATCAGTGGCCCAAGCAATATCCTGGCCTGGCGGTGTAGATGTGGGCGGGGGCCTGGCAGAGCCCAACTATGACACAGAGGACTCCCCTAGATAGGCATCAACAGGACTTCCTGTGGGAGGCAATCCGTGCTGCCCCTGCCAGCAGTGGAGGGTTAAGCTATGAGGATGTTGGCCAGCCAGAGGGCGTGGCAGAGAAAAGCTGCCCCCATGCGGTAGGCCACATCCCCGAGGAAGGGTGATTCCTGCCACCACTTGAGGACTGCAGTCGGCCATGGGCCTTGAGGCTTGGTAGGAGGGGAGTCCTAGGCACCCACAGCCTGGTCTGAGTGAACCACAAGCCACCTGCCGCAGCCCAGGACCAGAGTGTGTTTCTGCTCACTGAGGCCAGGCCCTACTTTAAGAGCTGTAGAGACCCATGTAGACCTGCATTCTGAAACCCCCCAGCCACTCTCTCACTCTTATTATCCCAGAGGACGGAGGATGTCCAACCCTCCCTGGAGGCTGTCTGGCCTTTGTCAGGTGGAGCAACATCTCCAGAAGGGCTAGAGCACCTCCAGCAAGGTGCGGTGTGCATAAAGGAGGCTCCTGAAGGTGATCATCACCCCTGCCTTAGGACACTGACTCCTAACATTCCCAATAGTCCTGAGCACAGGGAAACGGGCTGACATTTTCCAGTAGGACTGTACCAGGTGCCAGGTGCCAGGGTAAAGCAGAGATAAGATAATTACAGGGGATAGCAGAGGCTAAAAATAGCCTCCTCCGTAGCCCCGTCTCCTGGCAAGGACAATGCCAGACAGGCAGCAGTGGGATCCTGGCCCTGGGAGTGGGAGCTGGGACGGGCAGAGGAGCCATTCTGGGACCGAGTGTGCTGGCCAGGGAGGGGGTGAGGGGCTGACCTGGGCTCTCTGTCCTCAGGAGCACTGCGAGTTCAGGGCAGGGTGGCCTCTGGACAGAAGCCTGGGATCCTGCTGGGAAGGGGAGCAGGAGTCTGGCACATTCTCTGCAGGCCGATGGCTTCGTAGCCCCCATGGAGCATCCCAAGTGTCAGGAAGGCAGGCAAAGGAAGTGTTGGGGACAGTGGGGAGACTGCCTGGCTCTCTCTCCCAGCCATCCTGGCCAGGGCTTCCCTCCCCTCTTCAGATTCCCACAGAGTGAGGCTGTCCCCCCACTCAGGGCTGCTGTCTTTGGGAGAGAGCTCCCAAGTGAGACTTGCCTCCATGAGGGTGGTCTGCAGTGTTCTTGTGACCCCAGGCAAGGCTTGGCATGCTGGGGACAGGAATGGGACCCAATGCAGACATGAAAGGGACTGAGGCCTGGCCACAGTGCCCCAGGACCCATGGGAGGGAAGAGACCTTCTAGGGGGCCGCAGGGCACAGAGGTGAGCAGGGAGAAGCTCATGAGTGCCAGCAGGGTGGGGTCCTACCTATCCACCCAATTACCCACACCAAGAAGCTCTGCTTCAGAGATTCTGGAGGACAGAGTGCCCGGCAGGATGGGGAGGAGACAGAGGGCTGTGGACAATGAAGGGGGGTGGGCACAGGCGCAGCCCCAGGCCTCCAGAGAAGATGGTCTGGGCTTCTTGTGGGGGGCACTGGTGAGCTGACCTGCGGTTGAATTATTAAGCAGCTGGAGAAGTGGCCGAAAAGCCTGGGTCAAGACTCCTCTGTGGACATTTTAGTTTTAAAGATCTTTTTATGCTGGGAGTGGGGTTCTCTCTCCAGAAACCAAAAAAAAAAAGCAAGGGCAAATCAAGGAGAGTTCCTAAGTGTTTAGGATTGGGGGTTGGAGCTAAGGAATGAGCAGGCAGTAAGGGAAGCAAACACAGCAGGTGGGAGGGAGGGAGAGAGAAAAAAAAGAGGGGAAAGGAGGGAGAAGGAGAGGAGGAGAGACAGAGACAGAGACAGAGACACAGAGAGACAAAGACAGAAAAACAGAGAGCAGAGAGGTGGCTCTGAGGGCAGGGCCCATTTGGGGTGCAGATCCAGGAGAGAGACAGGTCTGAAGTTCCAGGGAAGCTGAGCTGGGAAGGGCAGCTGGAGTCAGTCCCCTGCCATGGGGTGATGGTTCACAGAGGGGATAACTAAACAAGAGGATAACTACCCTACAGTGGCAGTCTCACTGCAAGGGAGGTGATTAGGCAAAGCCCAAAGCTGCTAAGCAGGCTGAGATGAGGAGGTGGGTTTACCTGAGCCTGGTTAGAGTTGTTAGGGTTAAGGTTGGGGTTGGGGTTAGGGCTAAGGTTAGGGTTAGGGTTGGGGTTAGGGTTGAGGGACCATTCTGGGACATGGGGAGTGGACCGAGCCTGCTGTCAGAATGGAGTCTTGGTAGGTGCACCCCACTGTGCAGAGTGGGTTCCCATAGTTGTAGAGGGATAGGGGAGACTTTTGCCTTACCTTTCACCAAGGCTGCACCTGAGCCCCCAGGTAGTGGTCGGGGAAGCAGTGAATGTAACTATGGTCATTTCAGTAGGGTTCAATTTGGAGCATGCAAAGAGGGGCACCAGCCTGGTGCTTACAGAGCAGAGGAAAGGAGAAGTACCCCGAGGAAGGAAGGCCTTGCCTCGGACACTGTGCTCACCTAGTGGCTCCTTGGGCCTCAGTTTCCCCATCCTCACAAGGAATGACTATCCCAGCTCTGTGGCTCCATCCTAGAGAGAATGGCTTCAGGACCACCCTGCAGCTCCTGTCTCTGAGATGCCCCAGTCCCAGCCAAGGGCATTGCGTGCTCTCTTCCCAGGGCAAGTGGCCTAATAAATGTCACCTCGGGTCTGTGACCATAGGCCACAAGCTGTGAGCTCTAGGTGGGGTGGGAAAGGCCCTGGAGCTGGAAACAGACCAAGAGACATGGGAGACCCCAGAAGCTTTCCATCCTTATCTGCAGCAACGAGGGGTTCCTAGCTGTCCAAGGCCAGGAATCAGAAGTGGCCACGCATGCCCTCCGTCCTGGCTCAGGTCTCCTGACACCACCCCCCACAGCCCTCCTCCCTGTCCCCCACCCAGCATGGCTCTTTTATCTGCCTTTGATCCCCATCCTTAGCAAGAGGCAAAGATTTTACGTCCCTCTTCAGAGAGGAAGCCCTAGGGTAGGACCTGCATTAGGGGAGCCTAACTTGGCACTTCCTCAACGGCTGTGGCTTCTTAGCCTCCAGTGCTTGGGTTGAGCAAAGGCCATCATGCAGTGTCTGTGGGATCAGGCCTCAGCATCCCCCCAGGTGCCCTACCCCAGGCCCAGTCCTGTTCCGAAGCTCAGGGAAAGCACCACCTCATCGCATACGTCAGTTTCCCCATCCTGCAGTAAGGAGATGAGCCTGAGTGGTGGTATCTGCCTGGGCAGACAGCCTGGGTGGCGACACAATGTGGAGTTGTGAGCCCGGCTCTCGAGCCCCAGGTTACAGCCCCTTTGTGTTCCTCTGCCTCTTTCCTAGGTCACAGACGTGGAGCTGTCCCACTCGCTGGTACTTGGACAGCCTGCTTGTTGGAAGACGAGGTGACTGAGGCACAGCCTCGACTTCCCTTGGGTTGCTGAGTGTGCATAGGGTACTACTTCTGCTCCCTAGTTTCTCCTCTCTTGCCTCTGGGCAGCAGTTTCATCATTTTCTTTTAAGAAGGAGGAGGGTAAGGAGGAGGCAGCCTTTTGTCCAGCATGCACTCTGGCCTGTGAGGAGGGTGATGACATTTCCTGGTGGCAGGTGGCCCTCCCTGCTGCTCCATTTGTGTCCTGCCCCCAGACCTGCTCTGTGTGCCCTGAAGGTTCTGTTCTGTCCTTGGCAGGTGTGGTAAGGGCTGTACTTTGGCCAGGAGCCCAGCAGGTGCCCCTTTGCCCTCACTGGGCTTGGTAGACACTACCCATGATGCCCTTGCTGCCCTGCCCCAGGCCCTCCAAGCACAGCAATCCCATCTGAGAGGTCAGGGAAGACTGACAAGTACCCGCACATGACCACAGGGGCTGGGATGGTCTAGCCAGGCAGGCTGCATCCAGTCGTACCAATCTCAGTCCAGTGATTGAGCTGAGGGTGTCTGCAGGAGTGAGCAAAGCCTGGGTCTGCCGACAGCTTGACTCAGCCTCTGCGAAGGCTGTGGTGGCCCTGAGACCTCCTAACTGAAGGATTTCTCCTGTGGGTGCTTACTTTAGCCCCTACCCAGGGCTCCAGCTGGCTGGAAGACTTCGTGCTGACCACAAAACCCCTTCCTTCTCACTGCTTCTCTCCTCTGAGTCCTGCTTCCCATCAAATGCTGACAGGTTCAGAGGTCAGAGCAAACTTCAGGCCATCTCTCCCCCACCTTTGGGAAGCCAGCCCCCTCTCCAAATGCAGGTGACCTCCCACAGGGCTACAAAATTCTCTCCTTGCCAAGTTCTTGGCCTGCTCACAGGTAGTGCCAGGGATGGCTGGCAAATGAGGAAAAGTAAGTTTAGGGAGGCCAATTCCAATGTCCCACTTCCAGGGCTGATGGGGGCTTTCCTGCATTGATCATGTCACCCTGACTGCAGGGCCTGAGCAGGCTGTGTTGGCGGTGGGTACCCTGCACAGGTCATCCTGCCCAATAGAGAACTCCAGCGCTCTGTGAGAGACAGTAACTGGCTCCACAGGATAGGAGCCATGCAGGGGAGGGAAGGACAGGGGAGGGGTCAAGGCAGGTCTCAGCGTGTGGAGCCCATGGGGCTTTCCATGCCAAGGATCCAGGACCCTGACTGAGTCCCCTTTCTGTACTCATGGAGAGTCCACAGCCACCTCAGGCTAGGAGGTCTCCCCACATCTGCTCCCACCAGCGTGTACCCTTAGAGAAACAGCACAAACACTCCAAGAAGTTTCAGGGTTTTATTAACAAAATCTTATAAAAAGAGCCTGTCTTCAAGGTTAGGTGGCAGGGGTACATATCCTGGCCGAGAACTCATGACCTGGTCTGGGAAGGGACAGTCATACTCTCTTGAGGAGCCCAGGGTCTTCCTAGGTCCCAGGGCCTCCAAGTGGCTGGTGCTGGCCAATGAAGGAGAGTTATGGCTTATGTGGTGAGAATAGAATCTGTGGGGGCTGACAGGGGCACAGGTTGGTGTGCAGAGCTGGCCCCCAGAATCTGGAATGCAGTGGGCAAGGCAGAAAGAGGAACCTCCAACCAGGGCCTGCTTGGGCTGCAGGCACCAAAAGCCACCAGCACTGGGGAGCTGGTGCTGGGGCAGTGACAGGGGTCTATCACTGGCAACAGCAGAGCAGGGCAGAGAGCTAGGGCACCCAGGAGCAGAGGTCTGGGGCTCTCCCGGAGCTGGGTTGGTGGCTGCTGGGCAGGAGCAGCAGCTGGGGGCCAGGCCTCGGAGCTCCTGAAGGGCTGTGGCAGCAGGCAATGGCCATGCAGCGAGCAGGGGGTGCCAGAGTAGTGGACCCCCGCTCCAGCTGCAGTGGCAGCTGGTGGCCAGCGGGGCAGGCATATTGGCAGGTCCTGGCCCTCGTGCTAGCCTGGCTTCATCACCAGCTCTTGGGTCAAGCTGGGGTACTGCCCGCCGCCAGGCCGCCTCCTCGCCTCACTACAGCTGCCCTCTCTCAGCTGTCCTGGGACTTGTGTGCAGGCTGCTCGGAGAGAGGGGAGGAGAGGGTGTGAGGTGCAACAGCAAACTCCTGGAGGCAGCCTTGAGACCTGAGGGAAAGAGGAGAAGGTGGGCTGTCAGCGACAGTGCCTGCAGAGCATGCAGGCCCACAGGAAGGACAGGGGTAGAGGACCGATGGGCTGGCGCTCTGGGACCCACGCAGAGCCGCTCAGATTGCGTGGAGGGCTAGGACGGGCGAGGGATGTGCTTGGCAGGAGAGATGGGGCTCCCCTTACCTGTTGTCATTCTCCTGGCTCCAAAGGTGCCAGCTGCTGCCTCAGCCGGATCTGAGGATTCAGTTTCTCTGGGACCCTCCACCTGCTAGGGGTGAGTCACCAAACTGAGTTCTGATTCTTCCCCAGGCTGGTGTGAATCACTGTGCTGGAATGAGAAGAACAAGGTCCGTGTGAGCTGGCTCCTCAGGCTCCCCCAACATTGCCTCCCACCTGGCCCTCTTCTTGGTCCCTAGGGACTCTGTACCCACACCCCTCCCTGCAGCTAATTTGCTGGGAAAATCTCTGCTCCTCAGTAGCTTTATCTGGTAAACGGACTTTTGCCATGGACCCGCCCAGCGCTAAGATGCCCTGGGGGCAGGGGCTTACCTGGGGGCCAGGAGGCACCAGGATGTCAGGTCTGCTGCTGCTGCTGTTGCATCTGCCGCTTGGGCTTTCCCTGGGGATGGGAAGCCAGGATGCTCAAAGCTGGCCAACTGTTCTGGAGGGCGAGGAAGGTGTTGGTGGGCTCTGCTGTGTTTGCCAGGGATGCCGTCTCCAGAGTTGAGGTTCCTGTGGCACTGGTTCTACCTTAGCTTCTGCCCTGGGGTGCCCCAGGGGCTTGGATTCCACTGGCCCGAGTCTTCTGACTTGTTTTTTTGAGTGTGAAGAGGGCCCAGACATTAGAGCAGAATGAGGAAGCTGTGATGGCCTGAGAGTGTGAAGGGTAGAGCCACTTGTCCCTTAGGCCAGGCCAGGGTCAGGGCCAGGAAGACAGACAGAGGGGAGGGCGACAGGCAGAAGCCCTGCAGGGGAGGAGCTCCTTCACTATTGGGGGTGTTGCTCTCAGCTGAATGGCATGGGTCTGTGTGAGCAGCGCCAGGAGGCCAAGGGGCTGCCTGGCTGGACAAGGGCTGCCCCTGTGTGAGTCAGCCAAAGCCCAAGTCCTAGCTGGCAAAGGCCACACAGTGGATGTGGCAGGCAGGCTGGGGCTCCAGGATGCCCTCTACTCAGGCTGGGTCCGGTCACTGGCCACAGACTCGTTGGTGAGGGCAGGTGTAAGGGCTTCGGCCTCATCCTCAGCAGCCAGCTGGGGCCCAGCTGGCTCCGTCGCCTGCTCCAGGCCATCCTGCACCTCCATGCCCCTCTGGATGAGCTGTTCCAGGGTCTTGGGTAAGGGGTGTCTCAGGAAGCGCTTGAGCTTGGGCTGCAAGGTGCCCACCACATACTGGATGATCTCCTCCTCCTCAGCATCCACATACAGAGTCTGGTACAGGTCCCGCTTGCGCCACAAGAACTGGTCCAGCGGCTCTCCCTGCTTCTGCGGCAGGTCCAGTTCACGCTGGATGGCCTCCCGCGACAGGGTGCCCTCGCTGTATTGCAGGAACTCTTTCTTGAACTCCACCCAGTTCTTCACAGAGCCTTGCTTGAACTCCCACCACTTCTTGGCTGGCCCATTCATGTGGTTCTGGATCTGGGACAGCCAGTACTCCTCAGAGCCGCCCACTTGCCGCAAGTACTCCTCCAGGTGGCTCAGGAACTCCCGAGGGTCCTCGAAGATCTGAGTGTCCACTCCAGGGCTTGGCTGCCCATCCTCACCAGTCCCCCATGGTGGGTACTGCTGGTCCTCAGCTGGATCCTGTCCCGGTAGCTCGCCCGCGGCAGGCGGAGGGGTGATGGCATAGGGGCTGACCGTGTAGTCATAGCCATCAGTCTCGTGACAGTAGCTCTCAGGACCCCCGACACCCACGGAGACCGTGTGGCGGGCCGGCTCGCTGCCCACCGGGTACTTGCCGCCCATGGACTCCAGGCGGTCGGCCCACCTCTCCAGCCGGTAGAAGACTTCTCGCCACACGTGCATCTCGCGCTTCACCCAGCGCTCCAGGTTGGCTATGGTCTCCTGGCAGCGGCAGAGGCAGGCCTTGATGGACTTCTTCCAGCGCTGGGAGTCGCCCGTGGGCACGTAGCCGTCCAGGTTGTTCTCCAGCTTGCCCACCGACCTGTGCAGCCCCTTCAGTTCACGCTCCACCTGCTTGGACACCTCGGTGAGCAGGTGCCGGTGGGTCCTCCGCACATGCTCCAGCATCTCCGCCCGGCACTTACCAATCTGCAGGATCACATTAGGCTTGGCCGCCGGCGCGCCCCGTGCCCCGGGATAGGCGTGGAGGCCGCCGCTCGTCCTGTGGTCCAGCTCCATCTGTACACAGGCACTGACACTCCGAACTGGCGGGAACGGCGGTGGCACTCGGGAGACGCACAGCTGCCGGACGGCGGTGGAGCGGCTGATGCTGCAGTTCTACCAGCGGTAAGATCGGCAGACACCGTTCAGGGTGGATGCTGCTGAGCTCTGCATTGAGCTGCCGCCGCAGGCGCTTTATGAAGCCCGCGGCTGTGGGCGGCCTCTCCACGGGCGCCGGCTCCCATTGGCCGCCCGCGCCCCGCTCGCCGCAGGCCCCGCCTCCCACGCCCACTCGCGCCTCCCGGCGGCAGCCGAGCAAGCGAGGACCCGCCCCCTGCACACTCTGCAGGGCCAAGGTGACTAATGCTGCCGCACCTCCCACCAGGCTGGCTCCTTCAGGCTGGAGGACCTCGCCACCGCCTGGCCAGCGAGGGCGGGCAAAGGCTGCCTGTGCCCCCGCTCCCTGGTCTCATGATCTCCTTCCTAAAGGAGAGGTCCGCTTCGTATTGCTCTTCTGGGTCCTTGCAGCCCTGCCTTCGCCCCGCTTGGCTTTACAAGGATAGACCGCTTGCAAGGAGCTTTAGCAGACCCCTGGCCTTCACCTGGGGATCCAGTGAGTCTACACCCACTGTCTTCTCTCACCCCTGCCCCCAGGGCCTGCGTCCAGCCTCTGGCCTGGCCTCTGTACCTGTGTGAGGGAAAAACACCCACCTGAGGCTCTGCCTGTACCCTGGCATTGGTGGTGGTGTGTTGTGTAACACAGTGACTGGATGTGGCCAGACTGGCCCCGCAGTGCCCCACGGCCAGACCTTCGGTGAGCCCTGGCACTTCACTTAGAAATGGCTACTTGGGGACAAAGAAGGGCATCTGAGGAAGTGCCCGGTCCTTTAGCCTAGGGAAGGGCACTGGACCTGAGACCTCAGGTCACAGCCAGAGCTTGGCCAGAGGCTCCACAACTTCTAACAGGAACAGAGAGAGAGGAGGGAGGGAAGAAAGAGGAAGGAGAAGGAGGAGGGAGGGGAGGGAGGGACGAGGGAGGTGAAGATAGGAGCTGGCAGCTCTGGCAGCCTGGAGAGGCAGAGAAAAGCAAGATACCATATAAGGAATGGGGCTCCGGAAGCTGAGATTCCCTAGGGAGGGAGGCCCCTTGCGCTTCCCTGGCAACCGGAGCCCTAGAGGAGACATGGGACACACTTTCAGAGTTACTCCAGTGCTGGACTGGATGCATGAGGCTGGCCTCTGTCTTCAGATGTTACCTGGGAACAGGTGACACCATTACCCACAGCAGAGGCTCACAGACACATGGGGACAGCCAAGACATCATATCCCATGCTGCTGCTGCTCCCTGGCATTCTCTCAAACACAGCCACACTGCACACTCATAGCCCCTCCACTACACACTCCCCACTCAGCCCTGCACACACTACACACTCACACCCCCTACTCAGAGCCTACATAACTCACCCTCCTGCTCAGTCAGAGCCCAGCCCACCCTCACACCCCCCACTCAAATCCTGCATACAGTCATCCCCCCACTCAGGGCCCAGAACACACTCATCTCCCCCCACTCAGGGCCCTGCACACACTAATAGCCCCACTCAGGACTCGCACACACTCATCCCTGTACCCAGATCCCTACATCCACTCAGCTCCCCACTTGTGGACTGGTACGCACCCATCCCCTTACCTAGAGTCCCAAAAACACTCACTCCCCCCCCTCAGACCCCTCCATACACATGCCAGAGCCCCCAATCCACCTGTCTTGTTCTTCCTACTGGAATTCCCACACCAGCCCCTCACTTCTCTCCCCCACCCCCTTCCCCTGGGCTTCCTCTCCTGAGGGGAATGTCTTTCTGGGAAAAAAAAAAAGTTCCCCCAAAATGGCTCTCCTGGTATTTCTAATTAAAGGTGAGTGGGCGAACAAAGAGGGAGGGTGGAGGGGCTCCACTGGGAGGGGGAGCTAGGCGGAGAAACTGCAGAAATGGGAACCAACTGGCACCTTCCCTTCCCTTGGAGGAATCCCAGGAGCTGGAGGCGGCAGGGGCGTCGGAGCCCAGAGGCACCTGCACTCAGTCACCACAGGACCAGGCCCTGGAGACGCTGGCGTTGGGCTGCGCAAGCAGCTGGACACTGGCCGTGCCTGCGTCCATGCACACAGGGCCAGGGGCAGCACCTGATATTTCACGTGCTTGTGACCTAAAGGCCGGGTCTCTGCCCGCAGTAGTCTCCAGCTTCTCCCAGCCCCACCCGAGGCAGCCCCCTCCCCAGTGACAACTTCCTGGAGTAAGAGACTGGGGTGCGGAGCTTGGCGATTGGCCCCCCCGAGTGCTATGCTGCCTCAGAGCCTGGAAGGCTGGCTGCAGCCCTTTGGGTGGGTGCACAGGGGAGGGAGTTTCCAAGATCCTCCCAAGAGCCGCCTAGGGCTCAGTTTATTTTTTATTTTATTTTATTTTTTAAATATGGAACGCTTCACGAATTTGCGTGTCATCCTTACGCAGGGGCCATGCTAATCTTCTCTGTATCGTTCCAATTTTTAGTATATGTGCTGCCGGAGCGAGCACTAGGTCTCAGTTTAAAGCAGTGACATGGTGCCCCCGGGAAGCCATGGCCCCTCACCACCCCCTCCTGTAGCTTGCTGCAACAGAGCTGGACACAGGTGGACCGCCCAGGCTCAGGTGGTGGGGGCAGCTCCGCACAGCTGAGGGAGGCTGGGGTGGGGCGGGGCGGGGCGGGGCTCACAGAGCCTCCACTGCCTCCCTGCCGGGTCTGCAGAAGCTGTGAACATAGGGCCATGTTGACAGGTGACAAGCAACAGCTGCTGCTCTGGGAACACTTAGTTGCTGCCCAATTATCGCCCCAGAAGCCCTCAGCAAACCCCCGCATTGGAGCTTGAGGCTCCTCCATTCTTCCGCCTCTGGGAAAGAGGCTGGGTTGGCTCCCTACTGCCCAGGAGGGGGAGCCTCTTATCAGAGGGGCCTTCGATCCTCTAGCCCCCACCAGCCCGTTTCCTGGCAAGAGGGACTGGGGCTGGGGCGGGGGCTGGGCCTATGCCCTGGGGAAAGAAAGGGGGCAAAGGCCCCATGCTCCCAGAGCCAAGTGGCGCTAACTGATTTGAGAACCTGTCTGCCAGAGCCCCTACTGCCAGAGAGGCCCTGCAGGGCAGGGGGCAGGCCAGAGTGACCACAGGGGTCTGTGCAGCACCAAAGCCCTGGTCCAGGGCTCTCCACTTGGCCCCTACCCCAGGGCTCCAGGCTTTGGGCCCCCAGGTTCTGATCAGGAGATGCAGTGACACCCATTTCACTCTGGGGCACCCTCCCTTAGGCACCATCTCAGGGAGCTCAGGGAGGTCTCAGACCTCTCCAGCCTCCCTGTCCTGATTTGTCCCTGGGGCCTTGAACTCTCTCCCCAGCTCCTGAAAGTGCTTGATAACAGGGGTGTCCTGACAGGCTCGCACGGCCTCCGGGGTGCTCACGGACAGCCTGAGCCTTGTCAGGGTGCCCACCGGCAAGGCCCAGGCATTCATCCTGTGCCTTGCCTCTCCACTCTGCTCCTCAGAGCACATGGTCCCTAATCTCCCTGGCCCCCTTGTGGTGTCTTCTGTCATCCCTGTCTGGCTCTAGCCTGGCTGGCGCACACCTGTGTTCCACTGCTAGGGTTTTCACAGGGTTGGCTGCTGCGTGGGGACAAGGGTCTAGCCTACTAGCACCCCCAAGCCCTAACTTCAGTTGTCTGAACAGCTGAGTGTGAGTGCAGCTGCTCCAGGGCAGCGTTCGCTTCCTCCCCTGAATACCCATGCACACTCACATGTATACACATACACATATGTGCATGCACACATACAGAGCACATCTGTTTGTGATCATGCACACACACACACACACATGCCTGCAAACAAGAGCACATGGACCACCCACCACATTCTCCAGGTACCCTGTTGCCCCTGCTGGTCTGGGCTTTGGGAACCCCATACCCCACCCTCCTTGAGCAAGAAGCTAGGGCAGCAGGGAAGAGGGCAGCAGGGAAGAGTGCAGCAGTGGCCACCCTCTTGCTCTCGCCCACCCTGGGCCTCACCACCTTTAGGGGTGAGATTTTCTGCCCCTTGCTCTGGCTGAACCGTAGGATCTTCTGCCTGCTGTTCTGCAGGGTCATCTGGCCTCACTCCATCGCCACACACTCTCTGGTGGGCTGTGGGCAACCAGGCTGGCCCTGAGCGCCCAGGCAATCCACTCAAGCTCTTTGCCAAGGTCTTCTAACGGGCAGCCTTCATCCACACCTTTTCCCCTGGAGTCCTCTGCTGTCTACCCTAGGGGGCCACAGTCTGCTCTTAGCCCCCCACTTCCAGTTGTCACCTCGCTAGCACAGGCAGGGCTTCCCAAAGTGCTTAGCAAGGGCCCTGAGGAACTGAGGGAGGAATATACCCTTCTGGATCTCTCTGTAGGTGGAGTCTAAGCCGTTCACCTGAACCTCACCTTTCCATCTGTAGAAGGGGTGACAGTGCTGGGTCTAGAGGCCATAGGGAGCTACCTAGGAAGCCTGGAGTCCCCCCAGCTCCTCCTGCTGTGAGCCTCTCCTCACAGTGCCATGTCTGGGACTAGAGCTGGGGAGGCAGGCCCACCCTGGACCCCTTAGGGGAGGGCTTTCGGTACTTCCTCGCTCTGCCACCCGCTTTGCCTTCTGAGGTTGAAGTGGGGCTGATGTGTGGGTGAGCTGCCTGGGAAGGGAGGATCCTATCCTCCCTAGCTCTCTCACAGGCCCTTCAAGGACAACCTCCCGCCACCTCCACTGCTCACATCCGGCCAACATGGGGACAGGTGATGAGGGAGGCAGAATCCAGGAGCTGGGGGTGAGGCTCCCAGGCTCCATGGAAGGCCTGGAAAGTACTGGGACTAGGGAGGGAGAAGACCAAAGGAGGAGGCGAAAGACTAGGGAGGGGAAATGGGGAGAAACCGGAGCACAGCTGTTCCTTTGAAACTTCTGACAAAGGCACATTCACCCCCAGGCAGAGGTCCTGAGAGGTGGGTACAGCTGCCCCCCACCCCACTGAGCTGGAGAGTGGCAAGCCAGGAGGGGAGGGGACCTGGGGCCTCAGGTGGCTGAGGCTGTTTCCTCTCCATACACCCCCTCGGAGCTGCAGGAACATTTTCTCTCTGCCCTCCCCCCTTCCTTCCTTCCTTCCTTCCTCTTCCGTCTGGCAGGCTGTGTGCTGCATCCTGGTCCCTGGAACAGGCAGCCTGTGCCTTCCGGGGCCCCCACACACCAGACCCTCCTCCCTCCTCCCTCCTCCCTCCTCCCTCCTCCTTCCTGCCTCCTGCTTCAGCTCCTCCAGTCCAGCCCCTAAGGGTGCTCGGTATTTTTCCATGGATCCAGCATTGTCCCGCTACTGGCTGCACCCAGGAGTCCCTTTGGGTCTCAGAGGCTCAGACCTTTGCCTAACAGCCCTCCAAAAGGGCACAAGGTGTGAAAGCCCACCCACAAGCAACATCTCTGTCTCACGACCACCATCCTCACATATTATTCAGAGGGGAAATTGAGGCCACAAAGTAGGGATGACCAGGGCAAGCAAGACCAGAGCCTTGGAGTGAAGGGGACTGTGAGAAAGACCTCCAGGTTCTCAGAGACATGCCATGGACATGGCATGTCCTGTGCCATCCGGGGGCAAAATCCCTCAGTCCCCATACTTCCCTGGCCTCAGTTTCCCCCAGAGGCCCTTGCCTGTTATTAGTGGAGCCATGGCCCCTCTGCAGCATCAGCACCAGCAGGTGGCCACAGCCCCAGACTTGGAATTCGCTCAAGGACACCAGCAGGCATCTCAGGGGACTCGTGTGGGGGAGCGACTCGGCTCACTGCCCTGCCCGCCTGGACGCGCTGTGATGTGGATCGAAGCGTGTGTACGGGAGACAGCTGCGAGGCGGAAGCACCAGATGGTGCGGGGCCAGGGGAGGTCGTCCTGGATGCCCCTTGGCAGAGCCTGCCCCAGGCATGGCCTGAGCACCTGCGCCCACTGAACAGGATCAAAGACCTGCTGTCCCGGGTCTCCTTCAGGCCTCATGCACATACCAGCCTCCAGGCCCTTTCCCACCTTGGAGGAATAAGACTGCACTAAAGGGCTGGTCTTCCCCATGTGGGCTGAGTAGAGGAGGTGAGGAAGAGCTGGCAGAACCGGGTCCAGGAGCTTTCCGCCACCTGGAATGCCGGCCCAGCCTCCTGCCCAGCACCCCATGTTCAGTAGACAAACCCCAAGACTGTGTCAGAGCACACACAGCCTAGCTGAGCGTGGCTGTGCTCACCTGCAATCTCAGCTGCTTAGGAGGTCGAGGCAGGATGGTGGCCTGTGTGAGTCCAGCTTGGGCAACTTAGTAAGACCCTGCCTCTGAATAAAAAGCTTTAAAGGGCTGGGGATGGAGCTCAGTGCAAAAGCTCTGGATTCAGTCTTCAGCACACACACACACACACACACACACACACACACACGCACACACACACCCCATAAGCAGCCTGAGCCAGGGTCTACACTGCCAGAAAGGCTTCTGGGCTTTCTGGGACTTGCACTCGCATGTGCACACTCCTCTGGATCCCTGAGCCTGAGTGGCCCCTGGGTAGTGTCCATGCAGATCTGTGAGTGGGCGTGTGTGCCCCATGCAGGTTGGGCAGCACCCTTCTGCTTCCTCCTTGCACACGACTAAGGCCTTCTCTTACACACCTGCTGCCAGCAGCCAGCCCTGGCCTTGCTCTGAGCACATGGAGCCTGCTTCGCTCCCCTCAGGATCTCTGCTGGTCAGGTGGGCTGAGGCCAGCCGCCCAGAGGTGAGAAAGGATGGCTGGGTGAAGCGGGTGGTGTGTGGGGCAGCAGGGAGCCATCCAGAAGCTGGAGCGCCCAGGGATAGCAGTGAGAAGGCAATTGCAGGGCCTGGAGCCTGGTGCGGCCAAGGCCACTGCAACCTAGGACGTGGGGACAAGGGGAGACAGGCTGGTGGGGCTGCTTCAGAGCCGGCAGCCCAGCAGTGCTCTAAGAGGGTCAGGGATGAGCCCAGCAGATGACTTTCTCAGGTGTGAGGAAGGCCTCCAGGAATTTCTGGGGCTGCATGGGGGTCAGAGCTGGGGGCCCCTCCCCATCTCTTTCCCACAGGGCCCTGAGCCAGCCAAGTGCTCACCCCACTGCCTCCCTGAACACCCATCCTCCCTGAATCATGCTGCAGGGTAGCCTGCTCCACCATCATCAGGTCAGGACAGAATTTTCACTACCAGCTGGCCCCTGCAGACGCCCTCAGTGGGGTGGGTGTCGGTGTTCAGAGCTTGTGCCAGGGAGGGGGCAGCGTCCAGGACAGCCTCCCACCCCCGCCCTGTGGCTGTGCTTTCCTGCTGTTCTCTGTATTTCCATTTAAATGCCTCCCTGAGCCAGCCCAGTTCTGCCGCTTACTTCCGGCACCATAAAAGGCAAAAGGCTGAGAATAGCTGTGTGGTGACGCTGCTAGGAGCTTCCCCACGCAGGCAGGCTCTGCGCTGCCGCCACTGACACCACTACCAGCCTGCGCTGTCCCTGGCACTGCTCTGAAGGGACCCCTACCTGGCCTAGGCCCCACCGGAAGTGGATAGCCAGAGCGCTGGCCTGGGAAGCCAGAGGTTAGGGCAAGAGATCCCAGCCATTAGCAGCTATGTGACCCACTAGGATGGGTCTCTGTGCCCCCTGGACCTTGGGATCCCATACACTGCACTGCAGGGTGCAGTGCCTAGAAGGATCCATGGATCCACAGGAGGGGCAGGCTGACCCAGCTCAAACCAGACCCACTTCTTCTGCCCTGCAAATCCCCAGGGACCCTGCCCAGGCTCAGGGAGCTGTGCTCTGTCCTGGGCACACGTGAGAACTGTGACATGGGGACAGTGTGGTTTCTGAACTCTTCACCTTGACCACCCGCTGGCCCCAGCACAGGAGGGACACATGAACTCCTAGAGGGCCAAAGTTGGGAGAGAGCCTCACCTTGGGAAGGACCCCCAATGAGCTTCCCACGGGGGAAGCCAGAGCCCTGCTGTATCCCTGGAGGCCTTCAGCTCTAGCCACCTTTATCTGGCTGGGCACCACACCTCCCTGAAGCTGGCATGTGTACCCCCACCCTTCCCAGCTGCCTTCCTCTCCTCCTGCTGGGCCAGCTCCCTCATGCCCACAGGCCACCTGGGAAGGCTGTACCTCAGGCCAAGTCCTCTCTCCTGGGCCCTGTAACCTGCACAACTGCAGACACTGGGTGCTCCAGGCTGGCTTCCCATCTCTTCCAAATGTCTACGCATGGGCCCCTCAATGTCTGCCATGGGTTTTCCAGGCACCAGGCATGAACCAAGATCACCAGAAGGTACCACTAGGTCGAGAACCTCCTCCTCTTCACTCTCCACTTGGTGTCTCCCCAAAACCAGCAGGGTGCCTTAATAAACATGGTCAGGGGACACTATCTGCTCACTGTGAGGCTCAGCGGGGTAGAGGGAGGTGCCCTCTGGCACACCACACTCACACTCACACTCCACAAGCCTCCAGATTAGGTTCCCAGGTTTCTGCTGTGGGGCTATGTGAGGCGGACGTGGTAGATTAACTAATGGTCAGCTTGCAACCCCCACTGCACTGAATCGGCCTGGTGCCAGCTGCGGAAGGCCCACCTAAGGACTGTTGCCAGCAGCATAAAAGGAGAACTGGAGAGGAAGATGGTGCTGTTGGTTCTCCTGGAGCAGCTTGTCACGCTGGCTCTACTGATATGCACTCAGCTGTTCTCATCATCAGAGGAGCTTGGGTAATCACTGTCGCTGGGGACGGCATGGTTCTTTCTGGGGGAGCTCTGGCCCTTCCCTTGAGCATCACTTCCTGGCTCCAGGGCAGATCCCTCAGCCTGCTGGCACAGATCCTTCGTCCTCCTGGCGCAGGCTTTCTAGCTCCCACCACTGACCTTAGGCCTTCCAAGTGCAGGTCCTGGACACAGACTTGCATGAGACATTGTCATGGGCTCTAGGCCTCCAGCTGAACTCATACGTGAGGACATTGCTGAGGAATCCTGGCCCTCAGCTGGATTCTTGTGGCCTCCAGTACATGAGCAGACCTCTTACACTCTTCTGCATTTGATATTTTAGGTGAATGTTATAAAATAAAACTATAAATTGTGTATCCTGTATGAAATTTAAATTATTTGATTTATTTAAACTTGTAAACCCTGACTACATCAGCCGGTGACCTGGGTGGTCACGGAGGACCAGGGGCTCAGGGTGGTCTTTGCTGGTCTTAGTAACATGCTGTGCAATTCTTACTGATTTTTTGAGCCAAAGGCTTGAGTTTCCATTTTGTACTACAGTTGGTCTTACCTGCCAGGCCCGCTTCTGAGTTCCAGGGCAGATAGGACCCCACCGCTGTCTGATTTTTCTGGAAAAGGAAATGAAATGAGAATCCCTGGGGGTTCCTCTGTGCTGAATATCTCACTGAGCCTCAGAAAATTTGGAGAGGGAGATCACTGTCACCCCACTTTATAAATGAGATAACTGAGGCAAGGAAAAGTAAGTAAGTAGAAGGTTGAGTTTGAGCTGAAATGGGAGCTTCTGGCTCTGAAGTTGTGTCCTTGCCTACCTGCTTGCTGTTCTCTGACTCCCAAGACCCAGTGGAGCTGCAGTTTCTTCCCCTGGTGAGGGACCATTGGTATCATGAGGCAGTGGTAGGACCTGGGTTAGAATGCCTCCTCCCTGGTCCAAGCTCTGGGTAGGACCTGGGTCCCTGGAGAATTGTGGCAGGCTGAGGGCTGGGCAGGGCTAGGGACAGTGGTGGGACAAGAGGGCCCATGGGGCAAAAGCACCCATCTCTCTACTGCTTGCCTTCCCCAAAGCAGTGAGTTTCCTGGGACCCCTAGGTGGGAGGGCAGGGAAGGTCAGGGTAGGGTTGGCACCCACCTAGACCACTAGGCTTCTCTGGCCATCTCTGGACAGGGACCAGGCAGAGTTCTGATGGTCCCTGCCCCTTACCCAAGTTTGTAGCTCTCCTAGAACCCCAGGGCCCATTTGCCATCTGCAGGTGGGACTGGTATATGCCAGCAAGGGGCTTGTTATCCTCTATCCGGGAATGCCTTGATACAATATCCAGGCAGAGCCAGAGGATCCAGAAAACCTCTGAACAGAGGCCAGAAATCCCCCAAATACCAGCCTTGGCTCTGGGGGGTCGGGTCTCAGGCCTAGGGTGGAGCCCTGGGGGCCAACAGAAAGACAGAGCCAAGCAGGCTGCTCAGGCAGAGTGGGAGGCTCAGTACTCGGGCACAGTGATGGTGGGAATGGTGGTTGTTGGTGGCAGCAAGTGACAGTGTTGCTGGTGGTGGTAATGATGTTGGGGGAGGTGGGGGGGCATGTCCTGAGCCCTTGACTTTCCTCTCTTTACCCACCTCCAACCTCAGGACTCCACTGAAGCCACCTAGGCCAGAGGAGGAGGGTATCCCATGGCCAGTGTATGTTCTTCATCTGGGATTCATGCCCTTCCCAGTTCTAGGACTTTGCCCCCCAGATGCTCCTCATGGACCAACAGGAGGAGGAAGTGGAAGATGGCTCCTCCATTTACAACCAGGCCACCTCACAACCTCTTACTGAACCAAGGGAGCACTGCATTTTTCTAAATGGCAATAGAATGTCATCTCAGACGCCTAGAAAATCTATCGCCACTGAACACCGAGGCCAGGAGGAGAGTGTCCCAACCCTCCCAGGTAGTCCTGTGGGCTCCAGGCACTGTGGGGGGACAGCAGCAGCCCACGCAGATGCCATTCGCAACAAGAGATGGCTGCCATAAGAGCCAGCTCAGGTGCTGCCCTGGGTTGGGAATGTCTCCCTTGCAAGTAACCACTGTCACTATCACTACAGCTGTCTCAGCTCACTGCCACAATCATCTCCATGAACTCTACCACAAATGCCACCACACTGTGGCAGCACTAGCCATCATCACCATGGCCACTGTCACCATGATGGCTCCTGATGCCATCCTCCCCTCCCAACTCTACAACCACTAAAACCACAAGCTCACCCACACTGCCCCTTCTCCCTCCACAGCCATCCCAGTGTGAGCCCTGCACAAGTCCCATCATGCCAGCACCTCGCTTCATCCAGGCACCGTCACTCATCCACACCATCTCCATCACGATGACCGCCACAGCCATGACTTTCTCCATCAACATCACAACAATCACTGTCACATCCCATCCACTTCCCTGAATCCCATCAGCACCCCCTATACTCAGTTTCCCCATTCAGGTCTCCGCTGGTCCTACAACCAGCAGCAGAATCACTGCTTTACTCCCACCAACCTAAGTTACCAACACAACCGGCAATGAGAACCACTGTCACCACTATCACCATGACTTGTGTGTTCAACACCACCATGCCAGTCACCTGTCATTGTCACCACCACCCTACACGACTTCCTTACTGACATCTCTATCCCATCACACTCATGTCACCATTATCATCACCCTACCTCTGTCCTCCTGCTGTCATCAGTGTCATGCCCACGACCTCCCCAACATCATTACCACCACCAGCAACACTGTCACTTGCTGCCAGCAACAACCACCATTCCCACCATCACTGTCATCACCACTTCACAGTACCGCCACCTCCCTTTGGCTACCACCATCTTTATTATCCACATGATCATTTCCAGGCTGCCTCCTGGCTGGCAAGAACTTTTACTAAGGAAGAGTAAGGGTTTGGAGGGAGACATCCACAGGCTCAGGCCCCACACTCACTTTTGGCCATGTGTCCTTGGGGAAGCTTTGCATTCACTTTCCTAACTGATGGGAAAGAGGTGTTCCAACTGAGAGCTTGTTTCCTATTGTGTCATAACCTTGAAAGTGACATCCAGGTCACCTGACTTCCAGGGGCTGTGGGTCTGGCACCCTCTGACCACACAGACCCTGCTCCTCCTTCCAGCCACAGGGCAGCCACCTGTAGCTTGGCTGGCACTGAAGAGGATGTTCTGTCTCTGGATGTCCAGAAGCTTCCACTAGGGATCCCAAGAGGTAGCCACAGCTACCGAGCAGCTCCTGGGCTCAAGCTGGGCACAGAGGATGTTTTTGCTTTGGAGAAGCTCTGAAGCTCCCCTTGTGGGAGCATGGCTCCTGGTCCCTGTTTCCACATGTGAGCTGAGAGGATATTTCATCACTAAGGAAGATGCTTCTCTTGCTGTACCAGAAGTAAGGGGGCTCTGATAAATTTTAAAGCACTTCCTCAAATACCCATTTTGTGTTCTGACGTCTGACCTTCAATCTTCTCCATGTGAAACAGCTCAACAACAATAAAGAACCTGCCAGCACTTGCAGTAATCATAACTAGGATGACAATAGTGCCCACCCCGCAGAGGAGGATTAAGTCAGCAGCGCCTGGCACATAGAGTTCTTGCTAAATGTTAGCTGCCTCTGCTGTTATTACAGTGATTATCCTGGAAGGTGGCTTGCGCTGGCCCTGAGCTAGGCTTCTATTGGAGAGCTCCAGGTCATCAAGCCTTCCCCAGCCCGAGGCAGGCCTGTGGCAGACTGCCAGGAGGGCCAGTGGGTGAAGAGGGTCACCTCAAGGGAGCCATGAGCCACACCCTTTTGCCTGTCCCTGCCACTGCCCACTGAGGGGTGGCCTCAGGTCCCTATATGCAGGACATCCTCTGACTTCACAAGACATAACCCACTCTGGGCTCTGGCACGTGTTGGCACCCCAAAACCCTCATGCCATGAGGCCCTTGTCTATCCTGCCCAAGTGACTTAAGGTGGTAGACGGCTTTATGGCTTCACTCAGAAGCCACTGTGGGTGTCACTGTAGCCACCTTTCTCCTCCACTGCCTATAACAGCAACTGCCCCCACCCAGGATGCTTTGCCTGTGTCCAGAACCATGGGGCCTGAGTCTGAGACTTCAGACTCCGGGGGGGTGGATGGCGAGGTATCTTGAGATGCCAGGGACAGTGGGTGGGCGGCAGCAGCTCAGCCTCATGAAAGCCACACTTGTCAAGCCTCCAAGGACAACATATTTTTGTCCTTTTTTCTAATTAAAAAGAATTAGTCAGCAGAGAGACACGTTTACGGGGAGAGCCAAGTGACATTGCTGCCCTGCTTTATTAATAAAATAAGAGGGGGACAGATTTCCACACTGCTGGAGATTGTACAGACTCTCACGCTCTAGGCCTGATGGCTTGGCAGCCCAAGCTACTTCCTAAATTGACTAAGTGGGCTTTTCTCCTAGCTCCCTCTCCTCTCTTTCCCTCCCTCCTTCCCTCTTCTATCTTTCACAGACCCCATGGCTTCCCCCTCCATTCCAGGGGAGGCTGAATGATAGGGGCCTTCAGGGAGGGCACAGAACCAGGCCGGGTATGCAGAGTGGGTGACAACCCAGCCAAAGGGAGGTCTGCTGCATAAGAGGGCTGGCCTCAGGTCCCTGGAGGAGACCGAGCTCTGGACTCCACTTGGCCACTTCCCCTCCTGACCTCAGCTGACTTCAACAGCGACAGGAACATTAAGCCACAATGTCTTTGCTGCTTTTACACCACCTGCCCAGGGCACAATTTGAAGACAAGAGGGACTTACAGGGCAAGATGAAAGCCTTGGCCCCCCTAGCTCTGCAGAGGGGTCTCAGCACACTCTCCCTCAAAGACAGACAGGAAGCTAAGGATGAGGGAAAAGCAGCATCAAGGGGAACCCTGGCCTGACACCTTGTCTCTCTGGACAGAGAGGTGAGGCCATGTCACAGCCTCCATGGGAGGCATCCTTCAAGAGATCCAAAGGATTTCCCCTGCCTGCCCATTTGACACAAAGGCTTGGAGAGAGGGAAGACTTGGATCAATGGACTCAGAGAAGGAGGGTTTATGGGCAGGTGGCTGAGCCAGTGTTGGTAAGAATTCCAAGCTCCTCGGTACCTTCAAGCCTGACAGTCACAACCACCACCTTGTCTGTGGTGGCTGCCAAATGCCACTATCACTGGTTCTACCACTAACACGAATGCTCCCGACCCTGCCCAACCCACCACCCATAATCTTTCCATGGTGAGTATTGTTATCCACCTCACCACCATCATCACCATCATTGCTGGCAGCTGGCATCACTACCACCACCAGCACCATCATTACCACCACCATTACCTCCCAGGTTCCCGCATCTTCTTTAGCATCCCCCTCCTTTGTTTGAATATCTAATAGACACAGGCTAACCAGAGAAGGTCTTGGTGCAGAGCCCCAGAAAGCCCCAGTAAGAGGGTTGGGATCCTCTTGGAGTCCTGATCATTTTATCTGTCCTTTAGGAGCTTGCGGACCTGATCAGTCCACAAAGACTCAGGGATAATATTAAAGCGATACACCATCACCGTCACTGTCACCATTACCACTATCATCACTACCGTAGTCGTTGGGATAACTATCACTGCTACTACCAGCACCAACATCACCATAATTATCATCACCACTGTCACAATCACATTTCCCACCTCGTTATTAACATCAACTTCTTGTCATCACTTGCATCTTTTTCTTTTCTTGAGACAGGATCACACCATGCAGTCCAGGCTGGCCTTGAGCTCACTACATAGCCCAGGCTGGTCTTGAACTCCTGGTGATCCTCCTACCTCAGCTTCTGGGGTTCTGGGATTATAGGGTGCACCGCTATGCCCAGATACCACTTGGGTTTCCATTACCATGACCGACAGGGTCATCCTCACAAGTGCTACCTGTGTCACTTTCACCACCAGTGCCCTCTGGGTTCAACACCTGCCCCAGGGTAGTCATTTCATGGTCAGTATGCATCAGTCCACAATCAGAACTATCACTCCCTATCCACCCATTACATCCACTTAACTTTCCCCTTTTCAGTGAAGTCATAAACGCCACTCTCTCTCTGCCCTCCCTGATCTATGGTTTGAGGACAAGGACAGAAAAACCAGCTGCACTTGCCATTAGGCTCAGTGAGCATTTGTGACTGCTGGGACACGGTCCTCCAGGGATTCAAAAAGTGTGCCCCAGGCTTGGGCCCAAGACGAGCCCTGTGCTGCTGGGGTCTTAGGCGCCAGGCCCGTGTGGCTAAGTATCTGGGTGGACAGTGAGTGTGGCTGATCCATGGCCAGCTGCATGAGCCCATGGAGCTCCTCTTCTTCAGGCCAGGGACATGAGACCATCCCAGGGAGGCCTGAGAGGAACAAAGTCCTAGAAGCAGAGGTAGGAGAACCTTGGAGCAGAGATCTACCAGAGGATCGGGCTCTCTTCATCAAAGGACCTCACACTGATGCATCTTTTTCATTCCATAGCTGTTTATTGGTGACTTTCTTTCATGATGGCATGTATTGGAAAACCTCAATACATGAGACCCAGCACATCTCTGCCCTTCAGGAGCTCAGGCTTGCTTGCAGGTGATTGTTACACCAGGTAAGAAAGTCCCAAGAGCCGGAATGACTGCACCTTCGGGAGGAGCAGGCATCTGGAGAGCAGATGGAGGCAGGGATGCTATAGGCAGGGACCAGTCCAGCACCCCCAGAGAGGAATACTGAGGCCCAGGGGGTGCCACAGACATAGTAGAGGGAGCTGTGACCACCACATGAGCCTCCTCTCCTCAGCCAGTGCTGCCTGAGTAGTGCCATACTTACTCACACCAGCTCTGGCAGCCAGAACTGCCACCCTCTGCTAGATCAGCACTCAACACCCAAGAGGACCAGGTGCCAGGGAGGGGAGGAGCTATGCACAGATGGCTCTGTGCCCTCACCCTCGCTGCTGTCCAGGTTGAAGATCATGCCCCCCCCCCCGCCTCTTCCTCAACTCTCTCTGAGAACCCTCCCCAGGGAGGGCTCTGGATCCAGCAAAAAGAACCATCTCTCAGCACTTCTGAGGCCACCTGGGCAGTAAGGCTGTCCCTGCTGAGGGGCCATGCCCAGGTCAAACTCCCTGGAGGCAGAGCCTAAGACAAGGCCTTTTGTTCCAGTCACCAGATGGGCAGAGGAAGGATCCAGGCAGAGGCTCGTTCTCTGCAGGTCCCTGCTCCAAGTATAGCACGGGACACAGGGCAGGCTCTCCTGGTGCCGCCATGGGTTGGTGGTCTTGCCCTGGCTGGGGAGACCTTAGCGCACTTCTTTGCTCCAAAGGGAAAAGAGTGGCGAACTGTCTCTGGCTACAGTTGGGGACCGCACAGCCAAGAGGACCTACCTCTTCTTGGCTTCTGTCCATGCTCTGGCCTGGGAACTGCTGTCTGTGTCCCCGTGCCAGT
Organism: Capromys pilorides; assembly: GCA_004027915.1. Taxonomy (NCBI): domain Eukaryota; kingdom Metazoa; phylum Chordata; class Mammalia; order Rodentia; family Capromyidae; genus Capromys; species Capromys pilorides. The sequence continues at coordinate 68,756 of PVKN010000111.1, read as the reverse complement.
GGCAGTGGTAAAGTAACACCCCTAACTGTTGGAAAGTCATAACTAAGAGGGCTCCTGGGAGCTGGGACAAGCTCTGGAGCCAAAGAAAATCCCCTAGCAGAGCATCGGGAGGATAGGCCATGGAGGTGGGCACCAGTGCTCCTCCGCCCTCCCTCCTCCCAACATCTCTAGGCACTGGTGACACAGGGTGAGTCTTGCCCTCACTGCACGTCCATATTCCTTGGAGCCTCCTAACTGGGGCAGAGACTGGAGGCCAGAGGCAGCAGTTGGAGAGGCGCCTGTTCCTGAGTAGAGTTGGCATAGGCTCCCTTCTCTGCCTCTCTGTGGGATAGGAGGCAACCACATTAGACCCTGTTTCAAAGTCTCAGGATGGAGGTGAGGGGACAGGATGAGGGGAGCTGGGGCTGGGCTCAGCATTTCTTATATGTGCTAGTTTCAGCCGATTCCCCAGGGCCAGTCTTCAGCAGCCCTTCCCCCACCATATACTCCAACTCTCCCACCTGGGATAGGCCAGGCATATACCCACAACCTTCCCACCACTCCAGGGTGCAGCATGTGTAGGGTCAAGGCCAGGCCCAGACCCCTGTGATGTGCCCAGAAAAGAGGCCAAAATTCAGATCCCCAGAGGGCTGTAAATGGCACCTGTCCCAAATGCCTGGGTGGGCAGGGAGGACAGAGTTCTACCTCCATGCCAAGTTATGCAGTTGTACAGCACAAGAGCAGGCACACGCAGACTGTGCCAGCTGCCCTCAGGCACTCAAGCCACCCACGGTTGCTGCCTCTTTTGCTCCTGAGGCCTGGACCCAAGATGCTCGCCCTTCAGCACCTTGGACAGGACCCACAAGCGCGTTTTCTGCATGCAGCTGCTCTCCAGCTGTCTGAGTTCAGCCTCTCTCTTAGGTGGCCCCTAAGAAACATGCAGTGCATGGAGCCCAGAGGAAGAGAGAGCTCACAGGGCTGGGCAGCAGGCACCTCTGTCCTTGCTGCCCCGTGGGCCTTCCCTGGAAAATGTGCACCGTGGTGCCCCTCCAGAGGCCCGCTAGGATCCCGCAGATGGCAAAGGCACCAGGCTTCCCTTGGCTCTTCAGCGGTCTGCTGCCCCTGCTCTGCCAGGCCCAGGCTGCAAAGTCCAGGGCACTGTCCCTGAGACTCCAGCTCCCCTCCTCGCCATGGGACCACACACTCACTGGGCAGAGCAGCAAGCTGAGTCCTTCCCCTCACAGTCTTGAGCCTTTGTCCTCCACCCTGCCGAGCACCCTGCAGTCTGGACAAAGCCTGCTTGTACAGTGTGGACCCTATGGAGGGGATCTCACAAGCAGGTCTGCCTTCTTCAGCAGTGCCTTGCTCCCTCCGAGACCACAGCCCAGTCCTGATTCTGGGTCCTGTCCTCTCAGGGTCTGGCCCCACCTCCCCCAGGCTTAATACCCTCCATTCTCAAGGTCTGGGCCTAGCTCCAGAGTCCCTGTTGGAAAGTCTGTGCTCTGGATCTTTACTCCACCCTGAGACACTGGGGCCAGGGCCAGCAGTGTCTGTAGAGCCCTTGAGGAGGAGCTGTGTCCAGGAAATATATATTGCCATTCCTGGTGCCTCCCCAAGTCCTCTGTCTGCCATCGCTCCTCAGGAAAGCCTTGAAGCAAAGAGTGTATTCCTGCAGTCCAGAACGCAGGGTCCTGTCCACCCCAGCAGAAGGCAGCAGCCCCAGCTCTGCACTGGGGACTCAACCGCGGCATTTGCATTCTCCCCCACTGTACGGTGAGTCGGCACCACAGTCTCCACCCACCCCCAGGAGGCTGACTCCTACCCAGAGGGCCTGCAGCCTTACTCAGTGTGGAGTGATGGTGGGGGTGAGAAGCACACTGTGGCCAGGGACAGCACTTAGTCACATGTGGGGGACAGGCAGGGGTAGCTCTGGGATTCTAAGAATAAAACACATTGGTGGCTCCCAACTCCCTGGATTCCCATGTGATCCACAGCAGATGGGGCACACAGCTCAGAATGTGATCAGGGCCAGGGCTCTGGCTGTGACCAGAACCAGGATTCAGTGTGTGAGAGTCAAGGTTGAGGTGTTGCCAGGCGTGGTAGCAAATGCCTATAATCCCAGCATTCAGGAGGCTGAGGTAGGAGGATTGCTATGATTTTGGGACCAGCTTGAACTGCATTGTGAAAATTTTTCTCAAAAAAATAAGAAGATTTAGTATGTTATCAGGGTGAGTAGTGGGGCCGGCATACACTCTGGGATCAAGGCTGGTCGGGTCCTGGTCTCATTCCTTGTACTTAAAGACAACCTTAAGACTTGGTTGTCCACCTGCAGTTCCAAGAGAAGCCAGTAGGGGGCGCTGCATTGTTCCAGAAAGAATATTAAAATGCCCTGGCCAGAGAAAGGTAGCGATGTCACAGCCCAGCATTGCCTTTTGCTCCTAGGTGAGAGGCTGTCCTTGTAGAGGCTGTGATAGATGGCAACAACTCACCTGGCTGCAGTCAATGAGCCTGGACACCAGGAGCCACTGCAGCTCTGTAGCCTACTGTGTCTGCCCACCCCAGCTCACCGGCTGCCCAGGCTTGGCCCAGACTTCTGCCTGCGTAGGCTGCAGCTTCACCCTGGCCCTGTGTACCCTGAACATGTGCTGCCTCTGCTGGTACGGGTTGAAGGTGGGCAGGGGCCTGAATAGATGCCCAAGGCCCAGGGAGTAAAGGCCAGGGTTCAGAGGAGATAGGGAGGAAGGGAGGGAAGGGAAGGGATGAAAGAGGGTGGCTCCGATCCTGAGCCCAGTTCCTCCCGCCTTCCTCTGCCCTCGGCCCTGTCCTGTCTCCCTCCTCCTTCCTCTTGGACCCGCCCAGGCTCGCGCACAGGTGCAGCTGACGCAGGCAGCTACTCACCGCCCTCACAGGCTGACTCACCTCCCAGGTAACCAGCCTCCTCTGCAGCAGCAGAAAGAGCCCTTTGTGTCTGGGAGCCTTGGCGTCAGCCAGCAAGAGGCTTCCGGCATAAAGCCTGGGCCACAGCCTGCCAAGAGCACTGTGCCCTGGGCAGGCCTGAGAGCCCCTTCCGGAGTGGCTGCAGCACGGCCCCCTTTCCCACGAGTCCCTCAGGGGGTGGCTGCTGTGTGCCCGGACCCTTGGCAGGGCTCAGCCTCTCTCCCCAGGACAATGGGGAGAATATTCACTGTGGTGAACTTGGTACACACAGGAGTGGGGGACTGGAACGAGGGTGCTCAGCACCCAGCCCCCACCAAATGGCTGTCTCTGTGTCGGGCTTCCCTATTCTCCCTGGAGTATCTTGGAGCAAATTCACACCATTTCACGCAGAAGGACTTCATTATTGTCCTATGATGCTGGCTTCTGGGAACGTAACAAGGCATCACTATTCCCCAGCGAAACTAGCACCAAGGCCCCGCTGGGGGCTAAGTTAGCCTACCAGGCTGCTGCTACCCTCCCCTCCCTGAGGGCACTAACACCTGTTCTTTACAGTGCTTTTGTTTCTAACCTTAGGTGGATTCCTGTGGGCCCCCCCTCATCTCTGTGGCTTTGGGGGTCTGACGGCCCAGGGTCACCCATAGGGTGAGCAGACTGCTCCAAGAATCCCCTCAGGGTGGGGTGAGGCTATATGCAATGGGAATAAGCACCTAGTCTAGCCAGGGTTACAGACAGGGAGGTCTACTGTGGAGAAGCACCCAGCGCAGCATGGGGGAGGGGGCGACCTGAGCCTGAAGGGTGATAAGGAGCCGGCCAGCGAGAGGCTCAGGAGGAACATGTCAGATGAGAAGGCCTGCACTAGGCCCAAAGGCAGACGTAAGCATGCTTGCGAAGCAGAAGCAAGCAGTCTGCAGGTGAGGCTTCCGGGCTCCATGAGACTGGGTGTCCCCCATCTGGGGCCCCCTAGGTCAGGCTGCAAGGGCTCTGCCGAGCCATACCCTTAAATGGATACCCGGATCAACAGGTAAGAGTACGCATCTGAGAGTTTGCCCCTAGCACAGTCCAGGCCTCAGCCAGGTCTTGAGACCCACTGCCCACATCTCAGTACTGCTGAGGGGCAGAGAGGCCCATACAGAGACCCACCCAGCTTACAGAGTCCTGGACCCCTAAATGTGTCCATTTTCCTTGGGAATATTATAAAAAAAAGATTTTTAGCTCACAGTTTGGGTGGCTCAGTGATAAGGAACTTCACCGCTATGGCCCTGGTAAGGGTCTCATGACTCAGCATCATGGTAGGAGCTTATGAGAGAGAGAGAGAGAGAGAGAGAGAGAGAGAGAGAGAGAGAGAGAGAGAGAGAGAGGGAGAGTTTCAGGCTTGGATTTCATGTCAGCCCTTTGGCAAGAACCAACCAGGGTCCCATAAGAACTGCTTCAATCCTATCCAAGGCAGGGAACCCAACACCCTATAGATCTCCTAGGGTCCCTCTTCTTAAAAAATCTTCTCATGTTACACTGGAGACCAAGCTTCCAGTCTAGGAGCCCATAGGGGACACACAGCCCACATCAAACTGTACAGCCTCTTAGAAGACCTGGGCCCTGCTGAGTGCTCCTCCTGCAGCCCCCACGCTCACAGGGATCATAGTCCTGACAAGGACCCATAGGACTGGTTTGGGTTCTCCAGTGTCTCCCTGGGCTGTGTGACCCTCAAAGGCAATTCCCCTCCTGGGTATTTTTCCAAATGAACTGAAATCATCATACCACAGTGATTTATGTGCACCCATGTTTATAGCAGCGCAATTTGTCATAGCTAAATCTTGGAAACACCCCAAATGCCCACCAACTGAGGAACAGACAAAGAAGATGTGGTATTTTCATATAATGAAGTACTACTCCGTTATAAAAAAGATAAACTTGAGGCTTTTATCAGTATATAGATGCAACTACAGACCATACTGGTAAGTGAAATAAAACTGTGAGCTTACTTTTTATATATAATAAAAGAAAAATCTGAAATGTCCAATAGATATTGTGAAAGAGAAAGAATCTGTTCAATGGGAAGGAAAAATTGAGGTGAGGAAAAGGACAAAAGAAGGAAGGGAAGAAGATACATTTATATATATGTGCAGGATGATTTGGATAATGGTACTGCTAGCCTATTGAAAGAAGCAGTTAATGCTTAAATTTTTTTCTTTTTTTTTCCTTTTTTTAATTCCTTATAACTTTTTAATAATCAATTTTGCAAACTTACATCTAGTAATCTATTTGATGATAACATGAATTACAACACTCACTGTCAATTTCTATTTTGTTTAGTGAAATTCTGTGTCATTTCTAATTTTTTTCTTTTTTCTTTCTTTCTTTTACCATTTTGCATTTTCTTTTTAAAAACCAACAGCCTGAAACCCCAGAGAGGAAACTCTGGGATGCAGAGCCAGCAATGACAGTGCACTGCCAGGAAGCAGGAGCAGGACCGTGACCCCCGCAGCTGCGTGCCTGGGGCCTGGGGTTTTCACTGCTGAAAGACTCTGGCCTCATGCTGAGGCTCCTCTGCCTTTCCCCAGCTCTCAGACTTGCTGGGGCTTGATCACTGGAGGGCCCTGGTAACTTCTCAGAAGCCAGGAGCAGGTCACAGCATGACTTAGAGGCCTTGAGTTGCCTGCCATCCCAGTGGGCACCCTGGAGGATGGACCAGAGGGGCATATCCCCCGGGCACCTGATTCTCACTGTCCTCATCTCCAGGCCATCTGTACTGCCTAGAAGGCCAAGATGATTGTGATCTGGCCTGGGCTGGGGCATCCCCTGTTGTCCACACCCTTCCTGTTCTAGGACTGTTTCTACCTAGGCCTCCATCTGTGAAAAAGGCAGAAAAAATTCTTCCTTGGAGAGCATAATGCAGAGGCCAGTGCAGCCTGTGCCCCGGGAGCAGCATCAACATCAAGCTGGGGGAAGGAGGAGGGCTCAGCAGGGCCTGGGAAACATCCTGAGGCTCACCTAGGCCAAGCTGCTGCCCTTTCATAGGCCCCACTCTCCATCTAAGCTGCAAGTCCCTTGTGTGGGGTCATGACATCAGAGCCAATGCCTGACAAAGAACGCAGTGTGAGCTCTGGTTCTGAGTATGGGAGATGCAATTGTTGGCAGGAAGGGAGCCCGGATCCAGTCAGTCCTGGGGGAAGAAACTCTTGGCACATTATTTGGGAGTGTAAGAGTGTCTGTGCTGGTTAGGTTCCCTAGAGGAATGGAATCAATAGGATACATGTGCATAATTGAGGGGATTTATTATGTAGCCTGACAGGATCCGAGGCTGCAGAGTCCACAATGGCAACCTGTACTGGACAGCCAGAGGCCCCAGTAACTGCTCAATGCAAGAAGCCGGAAGCCACATAGTGAAAAGACATAGCATCAGTCTGAGAAGGAAGGCAGGGAAGCTCCTTGAAGAGTTATTAATAATGAGTTTATGCTGAAAAGCTGAATAAGCTGGAGTCTGACGTCCACAGGCAGTGGCACTAACAAGAGATGTCCCTGCTCAAGTGCAATGAGCTTTTCAAATGTGAGCTGACACCCTGTTCTTCTATTTCACCCTGGCTGCAAGTCCATTAGATGGTACTGCCCCCAGCCTGGATGGTCTTCCTTGGTTTGCTGGCCGACATGCCAATCATCTCTGCAAACATCTCTCTCTCTCTCTCTCTCTCTCTCTCTCTCTCTCTCTCTCACACACACACACACACACACACACACACACACACACACAGAAGTGTACTTTACTCTACTATGAGTTTCTTAATACCGTCAAACTGGTGATCATGATTAATGGACACAGTGATACAGACAGATGGGCAAAAAAGCAGGTCAGTGATAGGATGGTGATAAATGAATGGAGGAAGGGGGAGGTAAACAGACAGATGGATGCATGGGTGGGCAGATGGGTGAAGAGTTCAAGGAGTGGACAGATGGGTAAGTAGAAGGAATGTATGTGTCTGTTGCAAAAATGATGGAGGAGCAGGCAGGTGGGGAGATGAATGGGTAGATGGACAGTTTAACAGATGCATGTGTGGACAGATGGATGGATGGGGCGGGGGTGATGGATGAGTGAAGGAATGAGTGACTGAAGTGAGCAAGTGTGGAAGTTCACTGGTTGAGTCCCACACAGAAATGGCTTTTTCTTTCTTTTTTTTTCTTTGTCTTTTTGAGACAGGGTCTTGCTATGCAGTTCAGGCTGGCCTTGAGCTCACTTTTGTAGCCCAGGTTGGTCTCGAACTTGCACTCATCCTCCTGCCCCAGCCTCCCAAGTGCTAGGATTACAGGCGTGTGCCACCACGCCTAGCTATAACAGGAACGGCTTTGAGGTGGCCATGTTCCCATATGTTTTTGCTTAGCCTCACAGGTTTCTGCCTTTGCCACCAGGAGCCAGATCTCTAACTCTGTGTAGGCTGCTCTTGGCTGCCTGGGGAGCCATCGCTGCCAGAGGCCTTGTGAACACACGAGCAGAGCCAACAGCAGACACAGGCCTAAGCCCTGTCTCTGGACAGAGGCTGGGCACCTTCTCCTGAGCACTTGGTCCCCAGCTGCAGCTGATGTCTGCTTCCCCAAGGCCCCTGACATCTGAGCTCATGGCACACACGCAGCCACTGGTTAAGGCCTCTCCCTTCATGTGTCTCCGTCTAGCTGGGACCTTCGCCACAGGGCACTGTTCTTATTCACAGTGGTATCCCTAGGGCCTGCACAGAGTTGGTGCTCAATCAGTGTGGCAAAAGGAAGCTACTAGCCTGGCTGGGGCTGCCTTTGGCAGGCCTGGCCCAACCGCTTCCTGGAGCACAGGAGTCACACACGAGGCTCAGCCATCAACAATCCCTTGTGGGCCGAGGACATGGACCTGGGCTCTGCTCCACCACATGGTCTGACTCCCCCATGGGCTGAGCATCAAGGTGTGGCAGTGCAGGATCCACAGCAGGCAGACCGTAAACTCTGTTTATGGGGTGACTCAGAAAGGCCCTTTGTAGCCCCACGAGGTACCTCTCTGGCCATCCTTCCTGGATGCATGGCTGGCCATGGGATCTGGCCTCTATCAAATGGGATCCAACCAGGTGGTGATGGAAAGACAGGAAGGCAGGACAAGAGGGACAAGTGGGCACCTCTCCCCCTCCATCCCTTCCTTCTTACCTTCATTTGTTGTGCAATCTCTCAGACTATGGTTCAAGGATCCCTTAGTGACTCAGCCCATGGTTCCAGTGTCCACCAGTGACAGCCCTGACCTCAGTGACCCCACCTTCCCCTATGTCCCTACAGGACTCTTGCTGGGTTCTTGGTGGCCCCATACTCTCCCCTAAATCTTCTTCTATGCACATCCCAGGTACTAAGGCCCTCTCGTCATCCATGGCATCTGGATGTCTAAAACACACTTAATAAATGGTGTTGCTGTAGCACTGTGAGTGAACAATCAACAGTGTGACGACGCTCATGACTCCCAATTCCACAGAGAGGCTCTGCCTAACTAGGTGAGGACGCCCTCCCACCCAGCCCCCAGCAGCCCCTGCCTCTGTTCCTGAGTCTGCCTGCTGGAGATGCTTCATTAATGTGGAGTCCTGCACCCTACCTTAGCGCCCTGGGCAGCACTCCCTGGTTTCCACTTTGTGAATGCCCTATAGACTCAGATTTCAAGTCCAACACCACCAGCACAGCTGAGGGCTCAAGGGATGGGGAAGCCTGGGAGGGCTGCAGAAGCCACGGCAGCTGGTGCAGGACTAGACTCTAGGGGCAGGTGACACACATAGCTGTCCTTTGTGGAGCTTTTAAAGGACTCACAATGACACCAGGCAGCCAGGCCTGCCTGCCCACAGTGCCACTTAATGTCAGCAAATAAAACCCAATCAATAAGAAGTCGCAGCAACCCCAATCCCAGTGTGAAGGCTGGGGCCCGGGCTGCCCACGGGGACAGCCACTTAACCTGCTGTGAGCCAGCAGAGCACAGGGCCGTACTATGCAGCTGACAGCAGCTGAGAGCCCCTTCATCCTTTGTTTTTGCGGGGCACCAAGTGTGGATAGGCCTGGCCCTAGCAGATACAAATGGAAGGGTTGTCCTTGGTGGGAATGGGACAGGTGGGACTGAGTGCAGGGCTCACCTGTGTCACCAAGGACTGTGGTTCAGGGTTACACTGCCCAGAGCTTTGGGAGAGTTTCTGGCATTGTGGAATTTGCACTGTGGTTTTAGGAAAACAATGGGAAGGAGCCATCAGCGTGTGCATTCCTGCACCTGCAGAGCATGGGCTGCCTGTCCCGTTCATGGGTCTAAAGGCAGATGCTCCTGCGTTGATCTGGTTGGCTGAGGCAGGTGGGCACAGATGGTCCTGACGGGTGTACCTGGCACACGTGTGCACAGACATATCACCAACTGCGCATAAGCAGCGGCATGCATGGCATTCTGGGGAGAGGTGGTGCATGGGGAGCCGCTCAGAAAGCAGGTAAGAGGGTTGCTGCTTAACCCCTGGCCCACCAGGCACAAGGTGGGCATCCAAATTGTTTTGGCTTCATTCTCTGTAGAGGTGCTGTCCTCAGTGGTAGAACAGAGATCCTGACTCAGCCCTGGCTCAGGGGATCCCCCAAGGCTGTTTGAGGACTGGAGCAAAGGACCTGGATGTAAGTACCAGCAGAGGAGAAGCCCATCATGCACTTATTAGCCCAAAAATGGAATGATGAGGGGAGACAATTTAATCAGTGAGTATGTTGATTGAGTTCAATAGAGAGTTTGGTTTTTTAACTTGTTTTAGCTACAAGAAGAAAAACAATTTTTTGTAAACCTTTTTTTGTGAGCCACAAATCTAACTTCATTTTGCAGGGGCAGGTGCCACCAGGCTGTGCAAGACCTCCTGGGGCAGGGCCTGGGTCTATGGCTGGGCTGAGGGTGCACAGGGAATGGGAGAGGCGCTAGAGGCTAGGGCCCTAGTGGGAAGTGGACCCTATCTGGTTCTAGGAGTCCTGGAGATGTGATATCCAGGGTACAAAGGAGGCGGCCACGAGCTGCTCAAATGAAGAAGGACCCCGGTCTAAAAATCATTCGGACTAGGGCTGGGCCAAGTCCATGGAGGCCAGAGGGTTGTGCACCTACCCTGGCACATCCTCTATCCCCACACCAGGACCCTCCATAGCCTCCCACCTGGCATGGAGCATCCTCTCCAAGGCTACCCATTCCCACAGCTCTTCCCTGTCATTTGAAATACTGCCCACTGTTCAGTTAAACAATAAGGTGCAGTGGGACCAGGTGGGCAGGTTTCTGGAACCACAAGAGATTCATGTGTCTTCATGAAATGTAGCCATCCTGTCTCCGAGGAAGGAGCACTGTACTCCAGTGCTTACGGAGAAAAATACAACTCTATGCTGAACATACTGTCCCTTGAACAGGGATGTGACTGGCAGAGGACCAACACCAAGAGAGGACAAGCAGGCAGAGTTCCCTGCAAATGAGAGGCTCACAGCCATCTCCACAGCCCCAGACTGCTGCCTCCTCACTCCTGTCACAGCTGCCACACACTCAGTTTAGGGTGTCCCCTCCCTGAAGGACAGGGCCATAGGATGGCCCCAGCTTCAGGTCCCACAGAGGGCCCAAGCATAGCATCACCTCCCAACAGTCATTGCCTCAGCAGTCCCCACTGAGCTCAGCCCCCATGGGTAGCAGGCAGGTGACAGTGAAAATCATGGTCCCCCATCCTGTTCCTATCCCTGCCAGGCCTAGGCAGATCTCCCTACCTAGACAACTGTGAAGAACTCCTCAAAAATCCCATACCCTGAAAGTCCAGGAGAGAGGACAGCCCTACTCGCATATCTTTGAGGACTGCTATCATGGAAGGCCTGGCAGTGTGGTCTTGGGTAGGTGGCCTAGTGGCTCCCCAACCCGGGGCAGGGGAGTGGGAACATAGCCAGGATTCAGGGCCTTGCAAGGATCACTTGGCTGAAGCAGGAGGGCTCAGGGGCAGCCCCTGCCCCAGTCAGAGTCCTCTATATCCCAGGCCCTACCTTTGCCCTGCACAGGCAGCAGTGTCTCTGGCTTCTAAGGAAGCCAGCAGTCCTGGAAGAACAATGGGCAGGGAGGAAACCAGGGGACAACAGGGAGAGCAGGCTGGTTCCAGTGTCACACAGGATTTAGATCAGGACTTCAGGAGTGGAAACCAGAGGGGCAGGAAGGGAAAGGTGAGGGCTAGGGTTAGGGTTAGCACTGGCCTACAGCTGGATTCCAAGCCTTGCTTCTGCCCACCCACACGTACCAGGCTTCCCTATCCCTGAAGAAGCTGATCTGAGGCAGACTAAGAGGGCACCTGAGGACCAGTCCTTCGCCTGGAACCTGGCATAAGGAATTAGGGGAGGGGAGGAGAGCAGAAAAGATATGTATAATAAAGACAACGCTCACAGAAGCTGGAAACAGACACTAGGGGGCAGGGCTGGCACAGCTGCTGTGAAACCTGGAGAGACCTGCGGCCTGGCCAGGAAACACACGAGCAGATTTTACCATGGTCAAGCTGCTCTTTAGCTGGGTCACCTGTACAAGAGCACACTGGAATCCCTGTCACCAACCATCCAGCAGAGCCTGGTTCCATGCACTCTGCCAGGTCAGGATGAGATGAACGGATCTCTCCCATAGCCCAGTAATCTGGTGAGGGGCAAGTCTCACTTATCCCAAGACCACCACACCTGGACCACGGCTGGTAGCATGGTGGGTGTCGGCAAGGCTGGTTAGACAATGTCCTCTCCTTATTGCCTGTCTCGGTCTCTAAAGGCTGTTGTAACAAAAGGCCAGAGGAAGTGGTTAAGTAACAGGAGCTGACCACTTGCAGTTTTCGGGCTGCGGTGCAAGCTGAAGGCGCTGGCAGATGAGGCATCTGGCAAGGCCTCTCCTGGGTGCAGGTGGCAGACTTTCTTTCATGTATTTGGTTGGTGCAGGGTCTCACCACCCAGCTCGGACTTGAGGTGATGCTCCTACTCTCGGCCTCCCAAGCACTGGGATTCCAGGCCTGTGCCACTATGTCTGCACTCTGGCCAGATCAGCTCGCCCTGGGGGTGGGGCTGGTGAGGCATGTGGTGCTAGGGATCAAGCCACGGGCTCACCAGATTGCCCCCTCACCAGATTATTTGGGCATTCGCCCAAGTTTGTCTAAGCAGGCGCTTTAGTCCACTGAGCCATCTCGCCAGCCCCAGATGGCAATACTTCTGCTGAATGCCCAGCTCTAATATTTTCCTATAAGGGCTCTAGTCTCCCACCTGTGACCTCACCTAAACCTCACCTCCTGGAAGCCACCTCTGACACCATCTCATTGGGGGATAGGACAACATACAAGGTGGGGGACACAAAGGTAGTTTGCAACATAGCCGTCATGAAGACAGGTTCCAAGGTTTTTAAAAAATTATTTATTTTGGCACAGAGTCTCACTACACAATTCAGACTCAGTTATACTCCTGTCCCCAGCGCTGGGATTACAGGTGTGTGCCACCATGCCTGGCACGGTGTGCCTAGAGCTCTGGGGCCAGTAGGGCATGTGGTACTGGGATTGAACTCAGGTCCCTGCACTTACCAGGCAGGTGCTTAGACCTCTGAGCTGTCTCCTCAGCCCAGATCACAGGTTTAACATCCAGCTCCTCAGGGATCTGACAGGGATTGAACCCCACCCAGCACTGCTGTGGGGCAGAAGTTCTTGGCTTCACATCTCCACAGTGGCCTCTGGGCAAGGCCCAGGGATCCCTGCTCTCTTAATGCCACTGCTGCACCCTGAGGCCTCTCTGCTTAAAGAACAGAAATGTTTACCTCCCCTGCCCAGGTCATGGTGCTTTTAACTGTACGACCACAGACATTTGAGACTTGAGAACCCTGCATCCCACTTCCAGGCCACACGGGTAGAACACTGCGGGTGTTGGGTAAATGGCCCTGCTGTTCAGCCTTTTGCCTATCCCTCATGGATTCATGCTAAGCCAGTCCAGAGGACCATATGATCCTGACATGCATTCCCTGAACCCCACCCCACAGCCCCCCTCACAAAGCTCCTTTTTGTGCCAGGACACCCAACATGCCAGTGGTGCCCTGTCAGAGAAGCTGGGTGCTCCCACAGATTTCACAGGGGTGCACCCTGGTTTGGCCCAACTGGCTGCCCTCCTCCATCCATGGGATAGTACTGTGGTCTCTTCTCATACTCCTTGCCACAGAAAGTGCTTGCCACATGGAAGGATGCGCCCTCACAGATGGCCCACATCAGGCCATGTCTGCCACTGTACCCAACAGGAACTTCAGGCTTCCTTAGGCACAGGGTATCTGCCTCCCACTAGCTGCCACCAGGACAATCTTCCCTGGCACCTGCAGAAGACCAAGCAGGTCAGGCAGAGCAGGCCCCACTGTTCTAGACACTAACTCCTGGGCCAAAGACCGTGATAGTGCACCTACCTGTCCAACTGGTGAGTGGGTGCCTGGCCTCCATGTTCCACCTGGCACTCCAGATGCACAAGCTGCTTGTCCTACCTGAGAAGAGCTGCAGTACGGAGTCCCAACTCCCAGCACATTGAACCTCCTCCCCGAGACTCACGTGGCAGCACAGCCAGGCACAACACCCAATCTAGTTGACTAGAGAGCATACTGAGAACGGAGACTCCTCGAGACCCCATAGGGCAGTGGCTAGCTCTGGCCTGGCACGCCTGAAGGCCCCTTGGGTGTGCTGCTATCCTAACCTTCAGGAAGCTGGGCTCAGCACTCGTAAACAGATCTCTCAGGATGTGGCCTGCAGCATCCTCAGTGACACTATGGTAGGTCCTGGACAAGTGCACAGGAAGTGTCTTCAGGGGGAAGGGACCAGAGAATGGGGGCCACCTCCAAGGGCCTTCCACTAGCAGCAAATGCGCACCATGTCCTGGATGCTGGGAGGCACCCAACGGTGAGCAGGGTTGGGCTCTACCACTAGGGAGCAGCTGGAGACCCCAAGGGGACTGCACGTAGCACCTGCCTATAGGGGCTGGACCTTGCCTTTAGGCCACTGTGAGCCCTGGGGCAACTCAGTTGGGCTCCTGGGTAAGAAGGGGAAGCATTTAAATGGGACCAGGCATTTCACTTTGCTCTGGAGAAGCCAGGGGCTTCCTGAAAGCCTTCACAGCCCTGCGTAGGCAAAGGGGAGACAGGGCCCCACCAACTGTCCCAGCACCTAGCACAGTAGGTCCATAAACCTGGAAAGAGATTCTGAAGCTAACCTGTTATGCAGCTAGAGCTTCTAGAAGCCAGTCACAAGGACAAACATGTTTAGAAGGCACAGGAGGTTCTGCGAGGAATTCAGTAGGCAGCACAGGCGGGAGTGCTTGTGCGGCACCTGGGCCCAGAAGAGCAGCAGCTCTGGGCCTCCACAGTACACCCGCACCTGATGTCCCACAGAGTACCTCCAGACACCCACCCATGTTGGGGAGGCAGTCTGTAAGGCCCAGGTCCTACCCCTCCAAAAAAAACCCCTGGAGAGCACAAGAGATCAGGTAGAGAGGCTGTTCCCCAGCTGGTTCTGGAAGGAGGGGTGCTCTGAGACCAGGTATGATTCTGGCCAGTCAAGCCACAACCCACTAAACAGGAGCAGGTTGTGAGGGAAAGAGCTGGTATTCAGGGGGGCACAGACAATCCACAAGGGACAGCCCAGGGCTCCAGCAGTTCCACCTCCCTCTTCCTGAGGGCACAAGTCCCATCCTGTGGATGTATCTGTTCTTCCGTGCTGTCAGCAACAGAATGACCCTGACCTCTGACCGCCTGCAGCACCTCAAGCAGCAGTAATTCACGTTTATGTTGACAGCAAGAAATGGCACAAAGTACAGTGTGTGCAGGCAGGAGCTCGGACATGAGAACAAATGGTGGGGCAGTGGCATGCCCCGAGGCAGCAGGCCCAAAGAACCAGCACAAAAGCTTTGAGATCGGATTTTTATAGTCTTCACACATGCCTTTAGAGCAGAAAACACACATGGCCACCAGTGCTACAGAGGCGGTGACCACGGCCTCAGTGTTTGGACAGATGGAAAAGGCAAACATTCTCCCCTAAAGCCCCTTGGTTCTCACAGGATCCTGGGAGCAAAAGTCTTCGTGGAACAACTAGCAAACACTACAGAGAAAAGTAGGTGCGATTCAGCTGTCATGACTTGAATGTGAGAGGGAGTGGAGTTTGGGGAAACCTGTTAAAGAACACAGAAAAATACAACTATGTCGTGTACATTCAGAGGCGCTAATGACCATGGACAAAGGGCCTTCTGGAACCACAGGTACAAGTGCTAGGGTGCCTAAAATAGGAAGCTACAAATCAGCTACGTGGTCTGCGGGAATCACTGACTGCATGCTTCCACAAAGGCCTTTCTAAAACCAATGACGTGGACTTGCCTTTCCCGAGAGTATTGCTAACCTGTTGACAGCCGAGGATGAGTGCTCCAACACTGCTGGAGCAACCAGCAGCCTGTGTTGGCATGCTGAGTACAAACCCGGGACTGAATGCCTCATCAAGCTCTCATCATGAAGGCTGTAACCATGAAATGTGATCAGAGTATATGAACTCTGTGCTGGCCTTTGAACCACAGGCTGAAAACACCGCAGTATCCATCATTCCTAGGAATGAGAGGACCTGGCCAACTAGTTCTACTTTGTATAAGAAGTGACCTCACCACATCAGTGCAGTGTGGCTTGGGCCTGAGCTGTGGGGCCTGCTGGCCACAGGGGATGTTACGGTTTCTTTAGAACCATGGCTCAAGTAGGCACCTGGAAGACGGCGACCTATTTCCTGTGCAGCCATGAGTGGGCTACATTGGACATGACAAACTGAGTCATAGTCATTGGCAACTTGCCCTCAAGTACCAGGCTTGGGGTCCACCCAAGAATGCCCGCCCTCCCAGCCCACCACCCCTTCTGAGGCCCGCACGGTGTTCTTCTCTTGGGCAGACATGCCCTGCCCTTGACACACAAGGCCCAGCTTGGCTATAGCTATAGACTGGGTGAGGGCGGGGGAGCTCCTTGCAGGTCTCCTCTCATTTATGTCACGTGGCCAGTGATACTGAAAAACCCTGGTCAGCTGGCACAAACGGGGCCAGGCCCTCCTGAGTAACGCAGCAGCTGGCAAAAGCTCTGGGTATCTTGATCATCACTGATCACCTACTGCAGATGAGCAGGGCAAGGGGGAAAGGGTTGGGGCTGTGGTCCCAGCAGGGCACTCCTGGAGAGTCTCGATTTTGACCACCGCTCTCAAAGCAACTTGCCGCTGCCTCAGCTGCCACTGACGCCTGAATGTAAAGTGCAGCTGGTGCAGCTGCCCCACCTCCTGCATGGTGAAGCAGGGCTGCTGTTCAGCAAAGTGTACAACAGCCTCAAAGGACGCCGCTGCCTGCTCCCAAGCTGCCTCATCATTCTTGTCACAGCCTCGCTTCCTTTCTTCTGCATGCCCCTCTGCCTGGGCTAGTGACACAGCAGTGTGTGCCTCACCCACCTCCCTCCCAGCTGTACCCTGCTCCTCTGCCTCAAGGTTCTGAAGCCTGCCACCCGGGCAGGAGGGGCCCTCTTTCACCAGCTCAAGGATGTGTGCGAAAGTCTTATGGTGAGGCTTAGAAGTACAGTGCTCTGCTGCCACTTCCTCTTCTTCAGATGAGCTTTCAGTGAAGGCTCCTGCAGGCCACAACTTCCTCCAGGCCTGCCTGAAGACCTGGCTGGGCACAGCATTCCAGGCACAGGCCACGTTGAAGATCGTATCGTTCATGCTGTAGCGGGAATGGAAGCCCTGCAGGGTGACGGGAGGGCTAATGAAGTGCCTCATGAAGTCTCTTCGAATACCTTGCTCCATGGGCTGAATTAGGGAAGTCACACTGGCAGGCAGGAAGATGGTGAAGATGTTATCAGACACCAACTCAGACTCCTGAGGGTGGGCCCGGGAGCTGTCCAGCAACAGAATGGCCTTGCTGTCTTCTGGCAAGCCTATTGTTCTGAAGTGCTCTCGCACCGAGGGGACAAAGATGTGATGGAACCAATCTGAGAAAATTTCCTTGTCTACCCAGGCATTGCCTTGGGCCTTATAGGCAACAGGCAGGTGCTGGATGCCCCTGAAAGCCCTGGGGCCACCACACTTCCCAATGGCCAAGGGTTTGATTCTGTGGGAGCCTGTGGCATTGGCACACATCAGGACAGTCAGTCTGTCCCTGCCCTGCTTGAAGCTGGGCATGGCCCCTGCATCTGGCGTGGGATTTGGCAAGCACCGCCAGAAAAGGCCAGTCTCATCGGCACTGTAAACCTGCTCAGGGGACAACCCATGCTCAGCAGTCAAGCTCCTAAAAAAGCCACAGAACTGCTCAGCTGCTTGGTGGTCAGCCACCTGCTTCTCACTGGATGCATCTAGCTTTTTAATGCCATGCCTGGCCTTAAAGCGCCAAAGCCATCCTCCAGAAAACACACAGGGCTCGGTCAGCTGCATCTGCTCGTAGAAGTCCTTGGCCTTCTCAATGAGCATGGGACCTGACACGGGGACACCCTCAGCACGCTTTACCAGGAACCACTCATACAGCACCCGATCCAGGTGCTCGAGCTTTGGCGTGTGCAGAGTGCGCCGCTGCTCCAGTGCCTGCCTGGAGTCTGAATTGGCAAAGAACCTGAGCAGCTGGGCCTTGTGAGCCTTAATGTCATACAGGGTGGACATGCCCACATTATACTCCTGCATCAGGGCCTTCCTGCTCTCTCCCCGCTCTAGGCGCGTGCAGATGTCAATCTTCTCCTTCAGGGTCAGTACCACCCGCTTCCGCTTTTCCCCTCTGCCCTTTGCAGTGTTCTGCTTGGAGGCCATGGGCGAGGGGTGGCCTGATGTAGCACTTCCCTGCCTCAGTCTTTCACTCTCCCCCTCTATTCCTCTATTCTTGCTGATCTGCTGATTCCAGGCTCGAGCCCAGTGTCTCACTGGCTCTACCTTCCACTTGTGGTACCACTGCCTCAACCTTCCCTCAGTGTCTTCAGCAAGCTCAGGCGCTGGCTGCTAGCAACATGGTCTGTTACCAGGTCTCTCTGCAGGACAGGCGGCCTGTATTAGGTGACCAGCATCACATTGCGTGGACTGCTCCACGGTTAGACCCTGGGTCCTCTGCACAGACAGCAACAAAGCTCTCTCAAACAGTGCCAGGTTTCAGGTTAATGGAGGTTTTGCAGCATGAGCTGGGAATGCCTCTCCAGGGTGAACAACAGTGTCTCACCCACAGCCCTTCAGAAACTGGAAAGAAGAGAAAAAAAAAAAATGTTATGGGAGGAGCCTAGGATATTCCTACTAGGAAGCTTCACAAGAAACAAGAGGCCTGTTCTGCGTGGTTTGCTTTTGACTGTCTTGCCATATTCCTCACTTTCTTCATGATAGCGTGCCTCTAGCCCTTTCTTCTTCTCTCACAGGATATCTCAAAGACCATAGGGGCAGAGCTCTACAGAAGCAGCAGTACCAGCGATCTCATCACATGTGTATTACATGCGCATTCCACCAAGTAAATGCAGGCAGAACTCACAGATGGTCTCTTAGCAGTTCAACCCCTCCTAAGCCTAATCTGGTTGATTCATCCACCTTTGAGCAGTCCTGAGGCCAGAGTGTTACTTATATCTACAGCATATCGATGAGCACATCTCAAGAAAAGTGGGACATTTATTCACACATTGTAAGAGCTCCAAAGACACAAGCCAGGCCTGTCACCAGTCAGTTTAGTTGGGGAAGGTTCCTCTCTGAGTCAGTCTCCATATGTGCAAAAGTCAATGGTCCTGTGGGACATAAAATTCCATTTACTGATTGGGAAGGGTAGTGTGCATACTGCCTGGCACTGAACACAGTGTGGTATGTGCACATCACTGTGGGGAACAGAAGAGAAATCAAGGTTCTACTGCAGCCCTGAAGGGATTTATAAAATGATATGAGAGAAATAAGACCTGGAATTCCACAGGAACTTTTGTGGCTGACAAGATTCCTGGATAGATCTGGCACCATAAATAGGCTCACTGTGGACATCTCTTGATGCTTGGGACGCAGATGTATGTCAGGTGACAGAGGTGGCTGAAAATCCTGTTGTTCAGCTTGCAAGACTACACATTTACTTCAGGAGTGAAATTCAAATGCTTAAAAACAAATCTCTCAGCAAATGGGTAAGATGGCATAGTAAGAAAAGTTAAAGTGGTTTCTTGCCTGCAAGTTTGAAAGGCAGCACTGACACTCTAAGGCCATGTGACCACTACTAATTTAAAAGTATTATTTGCCTGTGTTCAAAGGATAGCCAAAAGACTGGGAGGACTCAGGGGACTGAGCTGAGGCAAAAGCACTGGAGTTCTGGTTGAATGGTGGGGGCCTTTTGACCAGACAGAAATATCGGAGTGAGCATGCGCCGGGCCAGACCTGGGTGTCAACCGGCAATGGGAGTTTACATCCACTCTATTCCTGAAGGAGGGAATCCAAAAAGGGACATCGCTTGGTCTGCGCGGGGTTTGTCGTGAAAACAGTTCGTTTCTGGGACCACGTTCAGTGTTGGACTTGGGAAAACTAGACAAGAAAATTACAAAGGCAAAGCTTCATTTCTCCTCCGGGCGAGGCCTCCAGGGAACTAGACCCTGTGAGGAAGCCCGCGCTGGGGCGTCAGGGAACCGGGGCAGGGCCGGCGGATGCGCGCCTCTAGGGAGCAGCGGGGTCAGGGTCGTGGACCCGAGACCGGGCCTGCAAGCCCGCGACACGCACGGCTGCACTAGCCTGGCCGGCCCCCGGGAGGCGTCGCCGCCTACCTACTTTGCACCGGGCTCCACTTACCTGAGTGCACCGAGCCGCTGCGGCCGGCCGGAAGTGCTGCCCTGCGCCGGTCCGCTCCTCGAGGGCTTCCCCGGGTCACTTCCGGGGCGCTCTAGGCAGGGCGGAGGACTCGGCCTCGATGGTGTGTGGGAGGTGTGCCCAGGCTCCACGGGAGGGATTGGCTGGCGGGTTGGGACTTCCAGAGCCCCGCTGTGTAGGGAGTGGACATCTTGTGCTGAGCGAGGTTAGGTAGCCAGAGAAGGGTCAGCGCGGAAGGCCAAGCGCTCCCAGGGCCGCCCCACCGCCGGCTTCTGACTCCTTCCTGCCTCCTCTTCCTCCTTCCCGTTCCTCCCCGACACCTAGAGCTGTGCACTGCCTGCTTCTCTTTCCTCCCTGCCTTGCAGGTCTCCAGCTGAGAAGACCCGCGTCCGAGCTGCGTTTCCTCTGTGGCTGGCATTCCCTCCCCATGATCTCCAGTATCAGGGCTTTAGTACCAGGAAGGGTTCATGGTTCCCAGATTCACCTCTCCTGCCAGGAATCCAAACAGCCATCCCGTCCACACCTCGCACAGCCTCCCAGCAGCACCCCAGAGGCAGGACAGCCCCCACTGTCCTGTCTGTTAATGGCAACTCCACCTTCTCACTCAATTGGGCCAGAAAAGCCGAAATCTCTCTGCGTGAGAGGAAGTAAATTTCAATAGAAAATGCCCTGAGGAATTTGAGAAAAGCATTTTGTTATTGGGCTCTGGCAGCCCCTAGGGAAGGGCTCCTGGACTCTCCCTCATACCCAGTGTCCAGCCAGGAACTCTGATTACCTTCGTCGGTAAACCCCTTCTTTTTTACCTCTCCAGCTGGTGACCCCATATGCTTACCTCCAGAATCTGGCCCTTGCCACTTTCCTGTCCCCCTTTTCTGTCATCCAAGGCTCAGCTGTCAGCTGTTGCATGCCAAAGCACTCCAAAACTTACTGCCCTGAAACAGCACCCTTCACATCCAGCACGTTGTTCTGTGGGCAGGAGCTGCACACTAGAGTTGAATGTATTTGATAGAGGAAGAAGTTGAGTTAAGAAGCACAGCAAGCACGTGGGATCCAGAAGCCCTGGAGGAGCTTCCTCAGCTGGGACCCAGGTACAACCAGGTCCCCCAAGGCTGGCCTTACTCTGATGTCTGGCGCTATGCTGCCGCCCTGTGGACCTGGAGTTGAGTGCACCTTCCAGACTGGGCTAGTAATGGCAGGGATTGGGGCTTGGCATAGGACAAAGCCTCCAGCCTTACTGTGTAAACCTCAGGCTTCCTCTTAAGGGTGACGTTCACTACGGCAGTGCAGATGAGGTCAGAGAAAGAAGGAAGAAATGCAAAGGTGTCCCATGGAGACTGCCCCAGAGCATCCCTCCCTAGCCATGTCCTAGTGCACCAGGTCACACAACCAGATCAAACCTGCACCACTGTAGCAGCCTCCTTGCTGGCCGATCCCATGGCCACTGACAGAGCCTTTGGAGAGTATGTCCGGGTGATTACTGTCATAACCAAATAAATCCCAGGTCTTCTCAGCCATGAAGCCATGTGCAGTTGGGCTCCTGCAGTCCATGGGCTGACCTTGCCATGTAGCTGTGCCCTCTGTCTGCATCTGTTTGCCTAGAAAGGAGCCTGAGCCCTGGGAGTACTCGTTGTCCAGGTTCTGGGAAGCCTAAGTGAGGAGTGGTCAGCCACCCTTCCAGGAGAATTTTGGGTGGCTATCCCAGGTAGAGGGTGTTTGTAAAGCCCACAGCCCAATGGTAGAGAGAGGAAATTGTCCTGGAGGCATCTGAGGTCCTTCTGGATCACCAGCTCCCTCCAAGAAGAAGGAGAGTGTGTGAAGAACATGGGGAGGCAGAGGAGCTGCTGGTGGAGCTCAGGGTTGGGTATGGGGGCACTGTGAAAAGCACAGGATCATGTGGTGGGATTAGAACCCAGGACTCCTGGGCTTGGGGCAGGATCACCCATAGTGCATGGTGCGACTAGGAAAAGCTGTCTCTTTTGGGTAAACAGGAGTCTTGGAAGAATTAGAGGTGAAGTGGCAGTGGGCCCTCCTGAGATTCAGTCCCCCAATGCATGCTTCCCCAAGTGTACACTGATAAAACCTCCTTGGGACACCCCACCTAAGACTCTACTGGAAATTCCTCTTTTGAGGCCACCAAAACCTGAGCAAGGCCTAGGCACCCCTCCAGGTGGAGGGCTACAGTTGCAGAGCTCAGCTACATGGTAGGGTCAGCCCAGGGGTTGGAAGAGGACTGTAGGAGGCCAGCCACACACAGCCTCATGACTGGGAAGACCTGGGCTTTACTCAGAAGGGCAGTGATCCACGGAGACTGACGCACACTCACTGACCCAACATCTGCACCACACCCTTGTCCCCTTGCACACATACACACCTTCCCATGTGGCACATCCACTCAGCATCACACACAGAGAAGCTGTAGGACATGGCCCTAGTGGGGGCAGGCTCTGAGGGGAACCCCAACACTCACGATCTGGCTGCACAGGTGCCACATGCTCCACCTGCAGGTGCATCTTTCCAAAGGGGAATATGTACACCTGTGTAAGCAGAAGTCAGTTGTGGTTTTGCATGGACTTGTTGTCTTATGTTTAAAGACTAGCTGCATGCAAAGGAAAGCATTCAGGCAAATGTGATGTGTGGTCAAGCATGGGGCCTGTGGTCTGTTGGCAAGAACTCCCTGCCTGAGGTTTACATCCAGGGAGCAGCTGCTCCTGCACTATGTGAACAGGCCAGATCTCCCAGGAGCCAGGCGGGTTTGGCTGCCCTTCCAGGTGGGTGGGTAGAGGGCCGAGAGAACAGGAAAATCTGGAGTCTCAGGAAATGGCTGGGGTGCAGCGGACCAAGGCTACAGGTGAGTCACACCCACTCTTTCACTGCCAAGGGACCGTGGGATGCCCTGCCTCTTTGTGACAAGCCTTCCCAGGGAGCTGGGCCAACAGAGGACCTAAGCTCATTTTAGTCTCAGAGGCTGCATTTGGTGTGTGCCTGAAGCAGGCCTGATGAGGAAGTGGGGTCAGGGTGACCATGGGCAGCACCCAGTGTGTGGTCAGGATCAGGGCTCAGTGTGTGACCAGGGTTGGGGACCAGGCTGTGGCTGTGATCTTGGCTTATTTGGGAGCCAGAGTTAGAGCTCAGAGTGACCTGAGTGTGGGCTTCATGTTGGGCTGACGTCAGGGTTCAATCTTGGTCAGGGTGGGGCTGCAGGGTACTCACAGTCACAATCTCCAGTGCATGAGCTGTGGCCCTTAGGCTAGCTCCCGCCCTTGGCTCCACTGACCCTGGCTGCTGGGGATGTGGTGAGTGCTGCCGCTTGTGAGGCAGAGTGCTTAATAGAACCTGGGCCTGGGCCTACTCCACCCAGTGCTAGTAGCACCTCAAGTTGGGACAACCAAATATGGCTCCAGGGCTTGCCAAATGTGCCCAGCAGGGGCGGAACTGCCTGTTCAAGAACCATTGCCCTGCAGTACTGACTTGCTATCAAATTAAATCAGCAAATACTTACACACCTGTAAATATTTGGAGAATGAATGTTCAGACTGGTGCCGGGTGCTGGGTGCCTCCAATCCAGAGACAGATAAGGGTGCTGGACAGCAAGTCCCAGGGCACTGGGCTTGGGTGGGATGAGGGGTCAGGCAGGCAGCAGCCACACGCACAAATGGCCAAGCCTCAGCACCTGACTGGCATGCGACCTGCCCTGGGCTGGAGGGGAACTTCAGAGAGAAGTTCTGGCAGCGGAGAAAGGGCATGACAGTGTACTGGGGAGGCCACACTTGCCCCATGTGACCTTCACTACGGGTTTTCCACCCTCTACACTGCCAAAGAAGAGAGCTTCCTGGGAAAGAAACCCAACCTGTGGGGTGCTAGGAAGCTGGGAAGGGGAGATCCCCAGGGGTGGAGCTGCCTGGCCTGGGCAGAAGCCCATAGGCTGGTTAGTGCCAGGGTCGGGTGGGGTCTGACATCATCCCTGACTCCCACCAGCTGTGTCATCTCCATGTGGTGACTTGGGAACTGCTGTATCTTGGGCCCCAGTATACACAGGCCTCTTGGTCTTCCTGGACTGTCCAGAAGGCTGAGGTGGTAGGCTCCTAAGGTACTCCCTTCCTGCAGCCACCCCCTCACCACTAGAATGCCCCAGAGCCCCTCTCAGGAAACACATGGGGGAGTGGGAATGTTTAGAAAACCGGCAGGAACAGGAGCATATGAGGGGATGTCCCTCAGCCTGAGCAAGCGTGCGGCACTCTGGCTAGTGCTTCTGTCCATCAGCATCCAGCCTTAGGTTCATAGGCAGAGTGTGACAGAGGCACATAGAAAAGCTCAGGTCGATGCAGAAAACAGGGTCAGCAAATTGCCCCCGAAGTCCACAGCAGCAGAGAGCCACTGGTGTCCCTTGGGCCTGGAAGAAAAATGGAAGGAAGTGGGACCTAAGGCTGGCTGGGGAAGGCTAGTCTGCAGGACCTGGCAGCCTTTTTGGAGAGACACAGCCACAGCCACAGCCACCGTGGCTAGGCATCAGGGTGCTGGAGCCGGAGATACTGGGTCTTGCCCCTCTGCAGCTGTGGCGGAGGAGGCCAGGTCAGCCTGCTGGGGCCCAGAGCCAGGGCTGACAC
Organism: Capromys pilorides; assembly: GCA_004027915.1. Lineage (NCBI taxonomy): Eukaryota > Metazoa > Chordata > Mammalia > Rodentia > Capromyidae > Capromys > Capromys pilorides. The sequence continues at coordinate 44,446 of PVKN010000111.1, read as the reverse complement.
ATCTGTAGCACCTGGGCTCCTGTTTCTCCTGCTCAGCAGCTACAGAAAGCTGTACATGTCCATGATGTTCCTGTGGCTACTGTTGCTGGTTTGTAGGGATTAGTAAGGCCTTATGCATAAAGCCTTAGCCCAGGATGGCACCCACAGCTCCACGAAGGGGATCCTGCAGCTGTCTGCCACATTCCCCATCAGGCCCCCAGGTCCCTCTCCAGGGAGGACACTTCAGGACAGCCCCACCCTGTGGCCCCTCTAGGTGCCAAGGCAGCACCCACCACTGTTATTTGGGATCCTCTCACAGAAGCCTGTAAGCCCGTGGCCCAGGGGCTCCAGGAGAGCAGCATAGTTCCCACATAGAGTATAGAGGCCTGAGGAGGGCCCTGGTCCTCTGCTAAAAGACTGGGAGGGTGGTCGGGAGGGTGGTCTCCCTGGTCTCCGTGAGGCAGGAGGCATAATCAGAAGGCTGGGGACTTGCCAGTCCTCATCCTGCAGGGGAAGTGCCCCACCCTAGGCAAGACCTGCCCTCCAGAGGCAGAGAAAGGACAAAGCCTGTAGGAGGGGCAGCCTGGGAGGGAGGGCTGAATTTGAGATGTGGCCAGAATAGCCTGCACTGAGTGGCCAGGGTGGCTTCCCGTCCTGGCTGCAGCTATATAAAGCCCTCCCTCATCCTGCTCCATTGCCCACGACGTGTTACCATGAAGGCTGTCTTTGCCCTACTGGCCATTGCCTTGGCCCTGCAGCCTGGTGAGTCTTTAGCCACCATGGGCGTGGGGCTGGGAAGGGATAAGGGAAGGAGGCCAGAGGGGCCCTCACAGAGAGGGAGGAGAAAGGAGAGACTTATTACACCTGGTACCTTGGGAAAGCTCTTGACACACCCAGGATGACTGAACTTGTCCCCCGGTATCCTAAGGTTGCTTCCTACCCTTTGCTAGCACTGGCTCCTAGAGGGACTACCAGATGGACCGGATGCTAACAAATAGCCTAGAAAGTCAGGGGCCAAGGGTCTCAAGCTCATGCAGTCCAGAAGGAAGGTGGCAAGAAAGGAATGTGGACCTGAAGGTCACCACCGAGTCCTTCCTTGACTTCTGCTCCTCTAGCTGAGGCAATGATGCCCCAGGCTGAGGACCTGTGGGGACAGTTGGCTTGCCTTGCTCTGGGTGGGCTCTCCTGTCAGATATCCCTGGGCACTTCACCAATGCTCTCAGAACCTCAGCTTAATCTTCCAGACAATAGAGAGGATTATAGAAATGGCCTCTGAGACACTTAGAGATCTAAATAGGGAAGTGTTTGGGTATAGGGAGGGCAAATGGATGTAGGGTGCTCACAGGGTATAGGGGATGCAAAGCATGCTTTCGCAAGAGTGACTCGGGTCCAGCTTTGGCCTTGTTTTGAAGGGAGGTTATTTAATCATGACACCTTGGCAGGTGGGGCACCCCCCACAGAGACAGTGGGACATTGCCCGGGGGCTCACACACAGCATGTAAGAGCCCTAAAGGGGCTGAGAAGCCTGCTGTGGCTAGGGGACAAGGACAGGGGAGCCCTGGTGGCAGGATCCTCCCTCTACCCTCTTGTGGGCCAGCTGGCCTCTCTAGGTGCTACTGGCCCTGGGACCCTCGTCCTTCCCACCAGGAGGCACCGGGGCAGTGGTGCTTCAGCATTGATGGGGAGGCAGTAGTGAAGGGGGACAAGGAGGTACAGGGACCTCTGTAAAGGTGGCCCAGCCGCAGAGGGCCCCCATCCTCCCAGGCCTGGAGGGGCCTGGCGGAGGTCCTCTGGAGGAGGCTGGCAGCCTCTGAGTGTCTGCCCTCCACCTGCAGGGGCTGCCCTGCAGTGCTACTCATGCACAGCACAGATGAGCAACCGGTACTGCCTGAATGTGGAGAACTGCAGCCAGACAGACACCCAGTGCTGGACGTCGCGTGTCCGTGAGTCCTCTGCTGTGCTCCTTCCTTCCACGGGCAGCTCCTGTAGGACCTGGGCCTTGCATCGGCACTGTCAGGCCTCTGCCCTCTGCTCACCTGCCCACCTGTCCCCATGTGAATGCTCAGCTTCCTATCCACCTCTCCCTCCTACATGTAGGCTCCCGGTCTTGGGCAGCTCTGGACTCACTACCAGCCCAGCCCAGGGGTAGGGGAACTGGAGCTCCAGTTTAGAGGAGGAACAGGGTGGGAATAGGGGCACACCTGGACAGGTGAGTCCCAGGACCTGTCCTTAGCCCCTGGTCACCATCCCTCCAGGTGCCATTGGGGTCCTGAAGCTCATCAGCAAGGGCTGCACCTCTGAGTGTGTGGATGATGCAGACAACTACTACGTGGGCAAGAAAAACATCACCTGCTGTTCCACTGACCTGTGCAATGTCAACAGGGCCGGCAGCCTGCAGCCAGCCACCACCCTGGGGCTGTTCTCTGCGCTCGCTGGCCTGATACTGTGGGGCTCTGGGCAATTGTAGGTTCCAGGCACTGTGATCCCCTAGCTCTGGCCTTCTTGGCCCAGGTCCTGAACACACTTCACACAGTTCTTCCCAGACCTGTCCCTCTAGGAGCTCCCTCCAGAACTCCCACCCAGCATCCACCCACTCTAGTGACAGGAACAGTCTGTAGCTGCCCAGTGTCCCAGTGGGCCTTTCATCTCTGGTCAGGCATCTCCTTTGTTAGGATGTGTTTCTCCCCACCCACTCCAGGGCTGAGCAAGTCCATGTGGGGTGGTTGAAAAGAAAGAGATTGGGCCGCCGCGGGGGTTAGGTGTGAGGTCCTGCAAGAGACCTGGGGGACAGCAGCCCCAATACGGTGGCCTTAATAAACACGTCTTGGGTAAGTGGGAGAGAGCCTCTGTTCTTCCCCCAGGCCCTGGCAGGGGTTAGGTTGGGGCTGGGGCTGTGTCTGCTGTGGATGTGCCTTTCATGTCAGAGCTGTAGTGCTGGCCTTGATGGCGCAAATGTAGCTCATGGAAGGAGAGCCCCACTGGAGACCAGGAAGCTTTCCTCAGGGCTTCCAGCCCTTGGTATGCAGCCTGGAGCATGTGCCGAGTGTCTCTGGGTCCTCCCTGCTATGTTCTCTGTGGCCTCTCTGCTATGAGGTGGGTCCCAGAACTCTTCCTGCCTGGGGTGGGGAGCTTCTGTTAGGAAGTGCGTTGCTCCACCTTCCTGTTGGCAGCCACTAAAGAGGAAATAGATCCTATGAAGGCCTCATCCTGCCCTCCTGACACCTCACATCCCTGCCCGAGACGCATTACTTGATACTCTACAATGTAGGGGAGGAGAGTTCTAATTTGACTCAGCGTTTCCAAGGATGCAGTCCATGGCTGACTGGCTCCAAGCCAGAAATATTGTGGCAGAGGTGCAGAACAGAGCAAAGGTGTTCAGTTCACCATGGCCCAGAAGCAGAACAAGGAGATAGCCCCAGAGAGAAAGGGGGAGGGAGCAGATAGGGTGCTCAGGTCATGGCTCCCAGGCTCACCCAGACACACCCAGCAGGGTGGCTCCCAACAGTCACACTGGCAGTGAAGCTCGACCATCACTCCACTACTCCCTCAGTCCCGGTGAGCCTGTTTTTCAAAACTTTTGTTCTGAGAGCTGCAGATCCATAGTAAACATTTGGATGCTACAGAAGGACTCCCAAGACAGGCTACCACTCCTGCACTGACGCCACGGCCCAGCCTGCCTTGAGCTGCCCCATTCCACCTCTTGGGTTCCTTTGGTTAACTCAGTCCACCTCTTTAGCGGGGCATGGTGGCAAATGCCTGTAATCCCAGCACTAGGGAGGCTGAGGCAGGAGGATGAGTGTGGGTTCGAGACCAGCCTGGGCTACAAAAGTGAGCTCAAGGCCAGCCTGAATTGCATAGAGAGACCCTGTCTCAAAAAGAAAAAAAAAAAAAAAAAAAATCCATGTCTTTAGGCTCTGGAGAACTCAGGGAGGATGTGTCAAACCTGCCTTTCCTAGTCCTGGTACTTGGCCTGCCTGTGCTGTGGGCCAGATGGGGACCTGCAGCAGGGCCACCTCCAGGGAAATGAAGTAACACAGAGGCTCAGAAAAGGGAGTTTGCTGCATGTATCTTGGTCCCAGGGGGCTCCGGGGTGGTAGAGGGAAGCCCGGCAGGCATGGAGCAGGAGTCATGCTGCAGATGAGCCAAGCCAGAGGCCCTCCGGGGTTTAAGTCAGTGCCTACCTGTATGGGGTGGGGGAGGGTACTGCTTGCTTAGGCTGGTGTGTGAGCAAGCCTGAGTACTGACTGCTCCCCTCCCCTTCCCAGCACCTCTCCCATCTGCCTGGCTCCCCCCCATGGGGGAGCCCTGACTGACCACAAGCCTCCTGGAGCCTACCACCTCCCACCCAGCCTAAGGCATGTTCTGCACACAGGTCTGGCTTCTCAGGGCCCCAATCCAGGGTCCAGCATAAGCCTGTGCTCCTAGAGTACACTGGAGAGTTAGGGGGCCTCCGGCACCTCACATCCATTGGGACCGCTCCGGCTGGTGCTTCCTGAGGCACTGTGTCTCTGCAAGCTGCCGGCCAAGGTTTGGTCACCTTCTCTGATGAGCATCCCCAGCACAGCCTGGGACGCTGGTGCCCTGCTGTGTCTCTGCCGCTCAGAGTACAGTCTGAAGTGCCTGTCAGGTTCCAGGTGCTGCCCTTGGTATTCCGCATAACAGGGAATCACCCAGGCTTGGCTGGGTTCTGCCCAGCCCTCCTGCATACCCTACAACAATGATGGAAAACTTTTTAGTGACATGATCCTTTTAGTGTTTAGTGACTGAAACTTTTTAGTTTCTGTGGTACAAACTGCCCACTGGTGTCACATGTGTCATAAGTTCACATCTACTCATCTCAGGCTATGGAACCTACAGGGCAGTGCAGAAGACTGAGATAAGAAGGATAAATACATTAAAAAGAGCTGGGAAGACATCATAAAGCTAGGGAGGAAGATCCAAATGGTGGTACAGCCAGGAAGATTTCCTGAAGAACTGGCACCCCAAAAAGGTGGTCACTCTTATTGAGGGCCCACACATAGATATGAGAGACAGTCCTTCTCTCTGGGGCTGACGTGGCACCCAGGGCTGAGTCCACCCAGGTCCTACACGATGCGGAGCCCAGGGTGAGCGGTGTTATCAGATTGGGCATTACAGGCACAAGTGTGAGCAGTGTTTGGGAAAGGCCCTGGTAGGTCATGAGCTTTCTGGCCCTGGAACTACCTAAGGAGACCCAGGAACCCAGGAAACTCAGATCCTGCCCTGCCATAGCTGCAGGTCCCAGAAGCAGATGGACAAAGGGTAATAACACCCCAGCATAGGACGTTGGTTTTTTGTTTGTTTTAACTGAATTGCGATTACCTTGAGCAGGGTGAGAGGAAGCAGGAAAGGTGGTCAGGTCCTAAAAGTGGAGGCCAGGCCTGTGGCCCAGGCAGGGAGGAAACATCCTTAGCTTCTAGTGTCTTGCAACTCACCCAGCCCAGTGGGGTTCTTGACTGCCTGGCCTCTGCTGCTCCACTGCCCAGGCTCTACTGGGAGGTCCCTGAACCTGGTCTCTCCAGACCCTGGAGCCTCCAGCCCATGTAGCAATTGCAAGAAGTTTGGTTGGCCCTGGTAGTGATCTCTCTCTCTCTCTCTCTCTCTCTCTCTCTCTCTCTCTCTCTCTCTCTCGTATTTAGTACAGGCTATGCAGAGGCTCACTACGTAGATTGGACTCATAGTGATGCTCCTATTTTCAGCCTCCCAAGCACTGGGATTACAGGCACATGCCACCATGCCCAGTCTCAATCTCGGTCTCAGCGCGCCCCTAGGGCAGGGCTGGCATAGCAGGCCAGGGATCAAACACCTGATGATGCCCGTCTCTAGCATACACAAGGGAGTCCTGGAGGAGTCAGGAGCCTGGCTGAAGTGCCCCAATGTGCACCGTGAGGGAGGCTCAGATACCTAGGCCCAGGCCTTAGAAGAGGCTTCCAAGTCCAGAGCCCAGGAGTCTCCCATCTGATTTGGACTCTGTCCAGTCCTCCAGTAAACTGCTGGTAACTCACCCCCAAATGCCCCACCCTCCTGAGCAAGTAGCATGGCCATATTGGCAGACAGAAAGGCAAAGGTCCCTCAAGCACTTATGAGTGTGAAGCACCTCAGTAGTGAAGGCCCACATCCTGTGGTCAGCAGTGCTGTGGCCCTAAGGCCCAGCAGCATGGAGGCAGGCTTGTGTGATCACCCCTGCATCACCCAAAAGTGAGCATGCCGGGGGCGAGGTGGAGCACCAGGGTGATAGGGGAAGCCCCCAGAGTGGAGGGCCCAGAACCTGACCAGGCTGGGGTCAGAGGAGTCAGAAAGTGTACTCCGGCAGCCTGCAGTGGGGAGTGGAATAGGACACAGTAGGCAGGTAGGCAAACAGGGTGAAAGGAGGAAGCACTCAAAGTAGGTTAAAGGGCTCTAAGGACAAATCCTCAGTCCTCAGCCGCCCTTTTCCAGACGGTTCTCAGAGCGCAGCCAGGACTGGGTGGGTGTCAGAGGAACCCATGAGTGCCATGTGTGGGGAAAGCGCTGAGAGGCAGTGCTAGGAGCTGACCCACAGATCTAAGTACCTAGGACACCTAGGTCCTGCTCTGCTACAGCCACAGGACCCAGAAGCAAAAGCGGAAAAGCAAAGAATCCAGGGTCTGCTGGGGAGGGAGACCGAGCCCGGGAGCAAAAGCCGCCCAGCAAAGCGTGGGACGGTGGCATGGGGCTTCCCAGGCCATCAGGCAGCTCGGTGCCCTGGAGCACCTCTGTGAGGGCGCTCGAGAGTGCTGATGACCTGGAGCCGGGCCAGGGCGTTGCTGCCCGCAGCCTCAGAGCCTTGGTCAGGTAGAACGCTGCAGCTACTGGAGCCCACCGCGTCCCCGGCGCAGCGCTTTCTCGGGACTTGGCGGTGCTGCATTCCAAGAAGTCCCACCACCGAGAGAGAGGGACCGTGTGAGGACCGAGCGTGTGTGATAACCCTGGGCCGCGGCCAGGGCCAGGGGCCGACATTTAGGACTGCCTGGGCTGCTGCGTCATGTACTTTCACGGCGGCTCCTCCCTTATCAACCGGCGCTATCGGCTCCGGTTTCCAAAGGGCAGGAAAGGGCTGCAATGCTTGGGATGGGCATGCTTGCAGAGCATTTAGGGTTCCCGGGACCTTGGGAATGGGGGTGAGTGCTGGAGTGAGGAGTGTAATGAGGTTCAGGCTGGGACTGAGGTGTCGTGCGGGCGGGGGACGGGGGGAAGAAATACGGCGGGCGGCGGATCCGATTCACCCTAGCCCACCAGGAATTCGCTGGGTCTCCTAGCCCTACAGGATCAGAGGCCCAGATCAGGTGTGTCGGGGGGCGCCCTGGGGACCCTTGTGCCCCATTTTCCTCGCAGATCACAGTCTGGCCAAGAAGTGCTAAAAGCTTTAGATCCGTTGGACCAGCGGGCACATCTTCAAGCGCTATCGGGAGACTTGCGACGAGCTAGTGTCTCCAGCCAGACTGCGGAAGCTCGGGACACCCGAGTCAACCAAGGCCCGGAACGCCTGCAGTGCTAAGTACAGCCGCCAGGTGCCGCTGTGGCGCCCAGCGAGCTCCCCCACCTACCTCCCCTCCCGGAAGGGCAAAAGCAGCACCCGCAGGGAACGCGGGACGGACCACTATCTACGGCGCAGGGGTGGGCCCTAGGAGCAGAAGGCGGAGCTGAGCCGCGCGGCGCGCGGCCTCCGGCTTGCTTCCCCCCTTACCGGCATAGTGAGGTGGTGCGCTCCAAACGGCGGCTGGCGGCGGCTCAGCTTCAGAGGTTGTGTCTAGCCAGGGAGCCGCACCGCCGCCGCGATGCTGGGCCTGCTGGTGTCTTCCATGGCCCTGGCGCTCGCCTTCTTCGCGCTATTGGACGGCTGGTATCTGCTGCGCTTTCCGTGCGCGGTGCTCAGAGCGCGGCTGCTAGAGCCGCGCGTCCTCGATCTGCTGGCCGAGCAGCGCCGGGCGGGCCGCGTGCTCCTCTCGGACCTGGACCTGCTGTTGCACATGAACAACGCGCGCTACCTGCGCGAAGCCGACATGGCGCGCGTCGCGCACATGACCCGTTGCGGCATACTCGGGGCTCTTCGCGAGTTGAGGGCTCACGCGGTGCTGGCCGCTTCCTGCGTGCGCTACCGCCGCTCGCTGCACCTGTTCGAACCTTTCGAGGTGCGCACCCGCCTGCTGGGGTGGGATGACCGCGCCTTCTACCTGGAGGCACGCTTCGTCAGCCTGCGTGACGGCTTCTTGTGCGCGCTGCTGCGCTCCCGGCAGCATGTGCTGGGCACCTCACCAGAGCGCATCGTACAGCACCTGTGCAAGCGCAGGGTGAGCAGTCCCCTCCCTCAGAAGCCTTGCTGCCACCTGTTCCCTTGTCTAGGGCCTTCCTCAATGGTGCCCTCTTGGAGGGCTAAGGGTCCCTAAGTGTGTGGACAGATTTATCTAACACGTTTGATTCCATGTTCCTCCTTCCCTCCTTCCCACCTTCCCAGAGATGCCCAAGTGAGGCCTTACCCCTAAAAGGCCTCGTTCTCCTGCTGTGTGGCCTGGAATGCTAAGCTACCCTGTCTGTTCCTTGGTTTTAAACAAGAGTTGGGTGCAGTCCGTTAGAGAAAGTTGCTGGGCACTCTGGGGAACCCAAGAACCCCATTGGTACAGCTTGGAGCAGGGGAACTGAGTCCTGGTACCTGAGTCAGCGGTCGGACCCCAAGAGCCCCAAGAGCGTCAAGCCTGTCCTTAGGTGGGAAGAGGAGGGCCTGTCTGCCTAGCCCGAGGCCCTCCCTGGGGGCTGCTTTGCACTGTTGATTCCAGCTCTTGGCAACGCAGCCCTGAAGACAGTGGTTGCCACAGGAGAGTTTCTGAAAGATGCTGAGACCTGCCTCATCCCTGGCCTCACCATCAGTCACAAGGGACCATATCTGAGTTGAGAATCCGAGGCTCAGACATGATGGCTGCCACTCTGTTATCACAAACACAGCTCCCAGGTCAGAGTTAGGAGGCCTCTGAAGGGCCTGAATCTTTCTGTCCCCACAGGGCTGGGTGCTGGGCTCTGGCATTCTTTCTTGTGTCAGGAATCCAGGAGGGGTGGCCATCAAGATCCTCAGTGCAGGGGCTGAGGGAAGTCAGGACATCTTTCCTCTGATTGAGGGGGGGAAAGGCCCCAGCAGGGATGATATGGGTAAGGGACTGGCCAGGGGTGACATGACCAGGGAGGTCACTGGGCGTGGCCATGGAAGCTGGGCTGGAAGGGTTGGTTCTGAATGGCCGAAGGGCTGGACTCAGGAGCAGAGCCTGGACTGGGCTGGCGCTGGAAGTGTGCATGTCTTGGTTATGTCTTAGTTACTTGTGTCATTGCTGAGACAAAATACCAACACCCAAAGTTAAAGAGTAGCAGGGTTTACTTAAGTCACAGTCTATAAAGGTTTCAGTCCGTAGTCGGCTGGCTCCAAGGGTGGGTGCTGTGGTAGCAAGCGTTGCAGAGGGGAAACAGTTCGTTGAGGGTTGAAGGTAGTAAAGCAAGCAAGGGGCCCTGACAGCTTCTTTCTGCCCCCCTTGCACTCTATCTAGGCCACTTGGGTGAGGGTGGTGCTAAGCAATCGTGGTCTGATTAGTGATCACAGACCCTTAATCCCAGCCTCACATACTCTAGATTCAGCCCCCTCTGAAAACCCCCCCGTCTCTGACCATGTGAAGGTTTTTTTTGGGGGGGGGACGGGGGGTGGCAACATTTAGACACAAACCACGCAGTGCAGGTCCTATTCCTCGTTCCAGTCTGACATGTGGCCGCTGGCTGAGGTGGGGTGGCCATTTGCCTGGCCTCCTCTCATCCTGTGGTTTGCAAAGCTATGAAACCTCTAACCCCTCAGGGTGCCTGGGGTCTTGAGTGCAAGGAGGATGTGGCAGAGTCGTTCCCACACCCCTCCCTTTGCCTGTAGCCCTGCCCCGCCTAAGGCAGCAGGGACCCTCTCACCTCTTCAACAGGATTTGGCCTGATACTAGGAATCCAGAGACCTCACAGCATGCCTTTGGGGAGGCAAGGCTGGGACAGAGATAGTGTGAGCTCACAGGACCTGAGCAGCATGGGGCAGGCAGCTGGGAGAGCTTCCCAGAAGGAACTGGGGCTGGGGAGTGGTGTGGGCAGAGGCTTGGCTGGGTGCCTCCTGCCATGCCCTCACTCATCCCACAGCAGGTGCCTGACAGAGCCTTACCCTCCTGCCCCCTGCAGGTGGAGCCCCCTGAGCTGCCAGAAGATGTGAAGCACTGGATTGCCTACAATGAGGCCAGCAGCCAGCTGCTCCGGGCTGAGAGTGGGCTCAGCGAGGATGTCAAGGCCCAGTGACAGCTGCCTCCGCCCCGCCCCACCCCACCTCTCACCTCAGCCTGTCAGCCGGCTCTCCTGCAGCACCGGAGCGCTAGGCCAGACTCCTAGCTGCAGTGCCCTAGTGACTGTCCAGCCACCTTCACCTGCTTGGCCCTCTCCATGCTGGGCCCTACCTGGGCTGGCTGGGGAGGGGACGGCATGGACACCTCCACCCAGCTCTGTCCCCGGCTGGCGCTAGATAGGCAGAAGGGGATGAACCTGACTCAGGGACAGCAGGGCTTCTGAATGCTCAGAGCCAGTGCCACATGGCTCCCTGTGACCTCTGCTGTGGGCGGGAAGCCTGGAGTGGAATCAGATGGCAGGGGTTGGGACTGGGGGCAGAGGGGCAGAGGGACAGAGGTGCTTGGAAGGACTGATCGGCCTATACCGAAGCATGGGTCAGCAAGGTTCCCTCCTACAGAGTTGACCTCTGCTACCTCTTCTGTTAGGCTAGGAAAGACGGGGGACCCCTGGGACCTTTGGCCGGGAGGGGGTCACATGGCACAGGGGGTACTGGAGGGGCAGAAGCCTTCTGCTGACAGTGCCCAAGTCAAGAAGGGCATAGTGCTGGAGGGGGGCTCTTAGCTACCTGTGCCCATCAGGACTGCTCTGTGACCTCAGGCTGGACCCCGCCCTCACTGGGCACCTCAAGCCTCATCCCTGTTAGCTGTGCCTCCCCACACCTACTGCTCTGAGGCTTCCTCCTTGAATGGAAAGCAATTTTTTTGGTGTCCGTTTTACAGGCCCCTTGCCATTACCTGGCCAGCCTCTGCTGCTTCAGGGGCCTGCACTAGCAGTGGATCTCAGGACACCCTGATGAGGTTGCTAGGATACTGGTGGGGCTGCTGCAACTGCTGGTACCCCGCCTGACAGCCGGGAAACCCAGGCCAGAACAGCCCACAGCTGCGTGCGTACTGAAGACCAAGTGGGGCTGGCCTGAGGCTCTGCCAGTGCTCTCAGCGTTCAGAGGGCACCCTCACAGCCGGGCGTCCTGCCTGGCGCCTGTGCTCCTCGTGCCCACTACAGTGACTGCCCTGTAGCTTAAGCCAGACTATCGGTGATGCCAGCTCCTCACTCCCACCGTGCTCTTGCTTTAAGTCCATATGGGGAAGTTGCGATCTTTGTTTTCAAGCACACAATTAAAGAACTCCGATGTGCACGTGTGATCAGAGAGCCTCATTTCTGAGCTTCCCACCCCCGGCAGGAGCCTATGCTCAGGAATGTTTTCTGTCTGAGTTTGTTGGGTTTCCTTGAACCTGGAACTTCATCCCAAAGAAGGCGGTACGGAGCCTGGAAAGGAGTGGTCCCAAAGTCCTCAGCCATCCTGTCCCTGCCCAGGAACCCCCTTTTCTAGGAGTCAGGGGCTCCGATTCCTGAAGTTCATGGGCAGAGTAGAGTGGCAGTAAGGACAGAGGATGATGATCTTGGTGACAGGAGCTGAATACATAGGGGACGTACTACAGACCCCTCCAAGGTGGGGAAGTGGGGCCCCAGGACAAAGTGATGTGTTTGGTCATGTGACACAGGGGCCCCCACCCACTTAGCTCCAGGGGACTGGAAAAGGTCTTAGGTGAGGCAAGGCAGGACAGTTTCTTTTTCCTTTTTTTTTTTTTTTTTTTTTTTTTTTACTGGTTCAGCCCAACCAGAGTGCGGCGGGGCTGGCAGGGCCAAGCGGGGTGTCACAGATTGAACTGGTGTCCCCTGTGCCTGCCTAAGTTTGCCTAAGCAGATGCTTTAGACCGCTGAGCTACCTCGCCATCCCCCTTTTTAAATTTTTTTTGTTTGGCACAGGGTCTTGCTACGCAGCTTGGACTCCAATCCTCCTGTCACAGCTTCCCTAGAGCTGGGATAAAAGGCGAGCACCACCATGCCCAGTTTCGGTGGCTGGCACGGCATGCGGTAATGAGGATCGAACCCCGCAGAGCTAGTTCCCCAACCCACAAGGCAGGACAATTTCAAGGGCGTGCAGCTGGGGTCTGCAGGGTTCACTATCCGGACAAGGACAGCTTCCTAGTGGGACTGCAGATAGTGGCTCCAAATGACGGCGGAAACCTGGGGAACGGGACGAGGCTGCGAGGCTGCAGGATGAGGACCTTGGGTCCTGCCAGGCACCACGCAAAGGTACCTGGGTGTGGAAAGGCAGGACTGAGGTAAATGTCACCTCGCTCATGCACAGGGGACAGGGAGGCGTCTCCGAGGCCCTTCTGGCTCCCTGCTGTCCTCGCGGGCCAGGCGGCTAGGCCTCGCTCGGGATAGTTTGCTGCCTTGGAGGGGGCAACTGAGGATCCTCGTGCGCCTGCAGCGTGCGGCTAGGCAGAGGTCCTGACGGCGCCGGATCCGCGGGCTGGGCGCGCGCCCTCTGATGGCAGCACCGATGCATTGCTGAGGTCCCTAGCGCCGCGCCGCTGCCTTAGTAAGGTCCCCCTCCTTCCGGTGGTGACATCTGTTCACTCACTACCGTGAGGCTGCGATCCTGACCTCTGGACTCCAAAACGAGGGCCCAGTGATCTTCCCAGAAGTCCAGCCATAACCCAGAAGGCCCGGTCTGGGGGAACTGCAGGCCGGGTGGGCCCTACCGAACCGCACTGTTCCCGAGGATGCTGATTCCTGGGAAAGGAGCACGCTCCAGTGGCCTCTGGGCTTCGGGGAAGGAGGGGCTCTCACAGGGTCATAAGGGATCCTCGCCGCTGTTACTCTCTATGTCCAGCGGGTCCCTCAAGCTGGCCAGCCACTGCCCAAGGCACATCGCTCTCACCTCAGGTGCAGCAGGTGTGTGAGAACCATTGGCCTCTGGAGCTCGAGGCCCCAAGATCTGCTGGCCCAAATCCAGACAGTGCCCAGCGCCCTGCTAGGAACTTGGGCCTTGGGGTCCCCCCAGCCATTGCCACCTGGCTTGTGGCGTTAAAGCGCGTGTGGAGGGGAAAGAAGGGATCTGAAGATCAGATCTCAGGGGCCTAAGGACCGTGGGCTTCTTCCTGCATGGGCTAAGGCCCTGAAGGCGCTCTCCTTCCATCCCCTGTCTTTGGGAGCAGGCCTGGACAGTGCCACTGAGTGTTGGGGTTCCAGCATGGCAGGGAGCCAGTCTGGCTGCAGGGTCTGGGAGACAAGCTGGCAACGGCCAGGGGCCCACCTAATCTCCTTGACTGTCCCAAGGGTAAAGGAAGGCGATGGGGGAGGGGGGTGGACTGGAGTTGGTGGAGGTGCATGCACCCCAGGCAGATGCAGGCAGGGGGCAACCAACCTGAGCTGCCTGTGCCTCCTGCTCTCCCACTTGGCTGCAGCTTCATCGGCCCTGCCAGGCTCGACAGAAGCAGACAGCCTGCTCCTGGGAGAAACCAGATCCCAGCTCTGAACTTCCTCTCTCCTTGAAGGTGGGGTAACTTCCAGGGTTTTGGGAGCGGTTCTTGGGCAGAGACGTGGCTGCACTGCAGGAAAGGCAGTCCAGATGGCATTTGTGCCCCTGCCTCTCCATCTGGGAAATGAAGGAGGCTCAGGCGCCTGGGACATTGTGTCCTGAAGGCCAGCTCCATGGGCTCTCAGTGCCCAGAAAGGACAGAAGTTGTCTCCACTCATGGTTTGTTTATTTTTTCCAAGCTTGAGGGTAGAGTAAGTGGCCTGAGGCCCAAGAAGGTCCAGTTACAGAGACAGGAAGAGGTGGCCCTAGGCAGTGCCAGGCCCTGTTGAAAGAGGTGTCCAACGGACATGGCCCCAGAGTGGCTAAAGCCCAAATGGCTCCCCTGAGTTGCAGAGGTCACGGAAGCAGCAGAAGACAGGATGGGCAGCCCCGATGCTGTCAGGGTCAGTGGCCAGGCAGGAGCTGGAGCAGGAGCGGGTCACCACAGGGATCTGGTTGAAGGGAAATTCTGCGGGGTGGACAGGCCTCAGTGTCTGCTTTGCAGTCCTTTTCCCAACCCTTTTGACCTCTCTTACACTTTGATTTTGCACCTCCTGCCCCCTCCAGCACCACCTGCTTTTTCCATCCCAGTTCTTGTGCAAACCTGTGCCCCCCCCACCTCAACTGTGACATGAGTATTAATAACAGCACCAGTGCCTCTTGGAACAGTGGCAGTGCTGGGCCTGAGACAGCAGCCCCTGCCACCAGGCTGTGGTGGCAGACCCCTACTCTTACCCTGCCAGTCTGGGGCAGCGCTGGGCTCCAGCCATTCCCAGTGTCTGTGCAAGATCTCTGAGGTGCTTTGCCTCCTATATGCAGGCTCCCCCTCCGAGCTCAGGGAAGCCCTAGCCCAGCCCTTTGGGTCCCTCCACCGCCAAGACATAGGGGCAATGGTGGCACACCCAGCCTCACCTGCCTCCACTTTCTCCAGGGTGGTCTTGCAGGCTGTGTCCTCCAGCTTGCAGTAAGTGATGTTCTTGCACAAATGAATGGGTGTGGGCCGGTCGCAGGAGTAGCACCTGAAGCCCTCACCTGCACCAGGGGTAGGGGCAAAGCCTCATCACCTCGCCCCAGAGCCCCATCCTGAAGCAAGAATATAGGACTGGGGGTGATCTGCTGAGGTCCTTCAAGGTACAGTTGGCTGGCTGGCACCCCACTGCCTAAGCCTTAGTCTTGCTTTCTGGAGAATGAAATCATGACCGCTGCCCCAGGATGCAGTTTGCCACTAGAACCCAGGAAGAGCCTGAAGGTACCCTCTACCAATGACTCCAGCAGCCCTCCCTCTAGGCACTGGCACTCCTGAACTCAGGGCAGGTCCCCCCCACCTTCCTGCCACTCACCAGAGCCCACACTCCAGGCTGCCAAGAGCAGCAGCAGCATGGCCCAGTGGGAGGTCATTCCTGCTGTGCAGGAGTTGGGAGCAGCTGGCTCCATTTGAGGATTTGCCCCAGCCCTTGTAGCTCCGCTCCTGGGCGTTGGTGGCAGAACTTGCGTGACTCAGTAGGGCAGCCTGGAGCAGAAGGGTGAGGGCCATCAGGATCGTGGGTGGTTCCATGTCATGCTGAAAACTGTGTCACTCAAAGGCTCTCAGGAATAGGACCCCAGGCAGCCTCCCTGGGACCCCTCCCTGGGACCCCAGTGTGAGGAGCAAGCCCTCTTCTCTGTTGGTGTACGTCCACCACAGGGGCCTCACTCCTCCCCAGACACCCTGTCTTCCTTGGGTGGCTCTGATAAAGTTAGCTCCAGTCTTGGGCTCTCAAGACCTGAGTAGAAGGAGTCACTGGTTGGCCAAGGATCAAGAATGGTCTCCTGCATGCTAAGACTGTCTACCTGGTTTTCGCCCACATAGACTTCAAAAATGAGGCCAGGCCAATGTGGAAAAGGGTTAGCCTGAGGAAGTAGGGTGACTGGGGATGCTGTGGCCTTGTCATGGCCAGTCCCCTCCCTGCTAATGGCTTTTAGCATCAGCTGCTTGGTTTTTAGGCCCCTAATGACAAGGCTGTGCCCACCCTCTGGCCCCAAGGCCTGACAGTGTTCTCTGACCTTCTGTCTCACTGAGCCCTCCTGTGCACAGGCCTTTTCCTCTCACAGTGTCTCCCATCCAGTGCCTCAGATCTTCTCCATTCAGATGCTCCTCTTCCATAGCCCTCCCCAGATCAGCCCTTGGTGTCTTATTTCCAGTGGTCTAATAGGTAGTTCTGTGGCTGGATAGATGGATAGGTTGGATGAATGGTTGGCTTGATGGGGAGAAGGATAAATGGATGGGCAGATGGATGGAGAATGATGGACAATGAGAGGGTGGATGAGTGTGGCAGGGGATGAATGAATGGGAGAACTTATAAATGAATGGATGGATGATGAATGAATGAATGAATGAATGAATGAATGAGTAGCTGGAGGAGGGGATAGGTGGTAAAATAAATAAATAAATAAATAAATAAATAAATAAGTGTAGATGTGTAGATGAATAGATCAGCAGATGGGCTCTGTAGGGCTAATGAGTGAGCCCGGCTCTGGCACAGAAGAGACACGCTCTGACCTGGAAGGTGGATAAGCTGCTGGCAGGAGCTCTGCGCTGGTACCTCGGAGGCCCACATTTTTCTCATATTCTCGAAGCTTTCCATATATGGCCTTGGAGTGGCCTCCGTGTCCCTCCAGACTTTTCCTGTTAGTAAGTTGCAAGGGTGGGAGTGACCTGGCTTTGTGGGCTGAGGCAAGTTTTACAAGTCTTCTCAAGAAAGGAAAAAGAGGGCATGGTTTGCAAAGGGAGAGGCCGTTACTACAAATCAAACAATTGGGCCATCCATGGGGCAGTACAGCTTCACAGTGGTTCATCCCTCAGGCTCAGTCCACAGACATGTCCAGGCAGTAGGAAGGAGGTGGGGAATGCTTGTTTTGGGAGCATGGTAGACTGAGCCCAACTGTGGCTACACCTGGCATCCCATGTGACTTAGGTGTACCCATAAGGCACTTTAGTTTCCCTTTTCGTCTCTGTACCCTGGGCAGAGGAACATCTGTCCCACTGGGAAAACTAGCAAGTGGCACTGTAAGCCTCCTACAGGGCACAGATCAAATGCACTTGGAGCACCGGGCCAGTGGCAGAGCTTCTGAACATGCAGGTCACACGCTCTGGTGTGTTGCTAGGTGAGGCTGTCTGGAAGAGGTCCCTTGCCCTGGAAGTCCTCAGAGTCCAGGTGGCAGGGAGGGTGCTGGATGGAGTGACAACAGGAGTGGGTGCACACAGCTAGCCCTTCTGCAGGCAGAGCGGGCACCACCTCTGAGCCCAGCATCCAGTCACCAGGTGTGAGAGCAGCACTGTCACTAGCTGTGTGGACAGGTACCCTCCTGTCCTCTCACCTCTGTGAGTCCGTGCCATCCCTGTAGGATCCACATATGAAGCAGGAGCCCAGGTTTGAGCCCAGTCTGTGTGACATAAGGAGGCAACTCACATCACCAAGTCTGGGAGTCCTTTCCAAAGCCCCAAGCCCTACAGCTGGAGACAGGGCCAGACCTGAGAAGTCCTGGCCCTGCCAGTTGCTCGTGGTGTGATTGTTGGCAAGATATTTCTCCTTTGTGAACCTGAGTCTAATCTTTAAACTGGGATGATGGTTGTTTGTACTCCTCAGGGTTATTGGGCACTGGAAATGAGGGAATATGTACAAATAGTGCCCACACCATGCACGACTGACAGCGGAACTGGACAGAGGCTCCAATGGGTGCCCTCAAGTCATGTCTCCCACTGCCTGACCATCATGGGGACACAGAAATTCCCAGGCCCTCCAAGCCTGGCCAAGCACTGAAATAATCCTCAAGATGAAGCCACACCTGTTTCCACCTACCTAACCAGCCACTGCCCAATGCCCAGGAGCCCTAGTCTTCTACCAGGTCACCTTGCCAGTCTCTGGCAACCTGTTTCCTCTTCTGTCACCACCACTTAGAAGCGCTGGCTAAAATGCAAATGACATCAGGAACTGCTCTTCCCAGAAACCCCCCCCCTGGCTTCAGCTGCCTTAAGGAATCAAAATCCCCCATGACACTAGGTGCCTGCTCCACCCTTCCTGGACTAATGCCTGGGTCAGTCAGTCCCTGGAATTCCTCTGAGAACCTTCACCTAGGCTTGGCTTTGTGCTAACTGTTGAGCAGCATTTACTGGCAGATAGAGGGAGGGGTGGATAGATGCATGGCTGGCTAATGAATAGAGGATTGGTGGGATGGGTGGGTAGATGAATGGGTGACAGAATGGTTGAGATAGGTGGGTGGGGATATGGTTGGATGGACACAAGGATAAACGGGATGATGAGTGGATAGATGAAATGATGGAGGATATATTGGATGGGTGGATAGATGGATAATAGGCTGGGTGGAGGAATGGAGGAATGAGTGGGCAAATGGATGGATGGATAGATGGATGGATGGAAGGTAGGACAAAAGGGCAGGTGGTTGGGTGGGATCAGAGGTATCTGGGTAGGTGAAGACTTGGGTTGATGTTGTTTCTTTCAAGGAGATCTAGGACAGCGCTGTCTCTAACCCAAGCTACACTTGGTCGTACAAGTTAGTCTTTCTCCAGGGTAAAAATTGATAGGTCAGGACTCAGAGTTTCCCTGGGCACCTTGCCCCAAACATTCGCTCCCTTAGTTTCCTAGGTAACCTACACCAACCTCAATCTCAATCCTGCCCCACATTGTACTCTGGTCTCGGCTTACTTCCATTGGCCCATGTTAATCTCAGTTCATTCCCTTCTGATGCAAATAAAATTAAACCACAAGGATGATAAATGATGTCCACCTGTGACCTGGCTGTTCCAATCTGTGATTACCCTCCCTAAAAGATCCTATAAAGTCTCCTGTCCCCCTTTTATTCACTGCTATCTTGGTTCGCTAGACAGCCAGCCTACTTGATGCCCCCATAAATCTTCTACTTGCGTGTGGGTTTGTACCTAACAAAAATGTTCTGTGGATTCTGATAGAACTACTTAGCACAAGCTTGGATATCCCCATGGTTGGGGAGCTCATTTGCTTCTTGGGGAATCTCCGGCTCTTCTGAAACAGATCTATTTCAGCCATTGTCCCTCTGAGGTCAGATCTGCCCCATAACACCCCTGCCTTCTGGTCCTGGCCCTGCGTCCAGCTGCAGAGCCAGACACATGTTACCACTAGAAACAACAGCTAACTGGGTGAAGTTCTGGTGGGACCAGACTGGTGGGGCTTGAAGTTTTGGTGCCACAAGCAGATACTCAGTGAACTCTTGTAGGGCTGGCTGCTGATTGGACAGTGTGCTGGGGTGGGGAGAGCAGAGTCAGGGAGATAGGAGGTAATTGGCCAGACCACTCATGGAGACTGGGTGGGGGCTTGGAGGACAGGATATGGGGGGAGGAATCCTGCTGCAGGCGGCAATGCTATCTCGGAGGAGTGCTGGCCACGGTGAGCTCCAGAGGACCTATCAGCATCTTCAGCAGGAGAGTTGCCTCCTCCTGCCCACACTGGGGCAGCATGCAAGGCCCCCTGAGGCAGGCAGGGAGGTGGAGACCACAGGGACAGCAAGGTGGCCCCTTTGTTGCCATGCAGGCTTGGGGCTCCCTCCTAGGGTGCTGAGGTAGGGAGCTCATCCCTGAGCTGGGAGGTCATGGCTGCTGCCCAAGTGAGGATCTGTTTGCTGCTCAGGATGAGAGTGATGCCAGAGACTAGGGACGCTAATCCTGATTTTAGAAACAGGTGAAGGGGGCCAAAGCTGGCAGGTTCCAGGGAAGGGAGAGCCCACCCCACCAACCAGCCAGGTGGTTTGAGCGGCCTGGGCCACCAGACCCTAGACTCAGCTCTTCCTTTTCTTTTTATTTTTTTTAATTTGTTTTTTAAACTAACTTTCTTTCTTTCTTTCTTTCTCTCTTTCTCTCTTTCTCTCTTTCTCTCTTTCTCTCTTTCTCTCTCTTTCTCTCTCTCTCTCTCTTTCTCTCTCTCTCTTTCTCTCTCTCTCTCTCTTTCTCTCTTTCTTTCTTTCTTTCTTTCTGGCCAGCTCAGCCTGCCCTGGAGATGGTGCTGGCACAGCGTGTGGTGCCAGGGATTGAACCGCAGTCCTTGCAGTTGCCTAAGCTTGCCTAAGCAGGCCCTTTAGACCACTGAGCTATCTTGCCAGCCCAGTGTAAACTGGTGAATTTTTTTGTGTGTGTGGGACCAGGGTTCGAACTCACGACCTTGCACTTGCTAGGCAGGCACTTGTGCCATGGAGCTATCTCTCCAGCCTCCTCAGCTCTTCTTTTCCTTGCCAGACCCTGGCTCAATTTCCAGCCCAAACTGGGGGAGACATGCTTTTTTTTTCTTCCCCCAACGGACTAGGTCTTGTCCTGTCTCCTACAAGTCGTGGAACTATTTGGACCTCCACATAGGTGGGGCCCTGGTTCAGGTTGGGATCTGAGCCAAGCACCTCTGTCTGCTTCACTTCCCACCCATGATGTTCAAGGTCCCAGGCTGAAGCAAATCCAGAACAGGATCAGGTCCTTAAGGGCGGGCTCTAAAGCTCAGTCCTAAAGCCCCACAGGTAGCCTGTGTCAGGGTATATACCATGAACTGAACTCCTTCCCTTGTCACACACTGAGCCTTTATCCTGGTTACAAATTAAACCTGACCTTTGGTTCTGGACGGAGCCCTGCGCTCTTGTCATAGACTGGGCCCGGATCTTGCTCATAGGCTGAGGTTTGATTGAAAGTCCCAGATGGGCCTGGGCTCCTAAGCCTGAGGAGAGCAGGCCTTTCTAGGGTGTGACGTGATGACAGGTCCACGCCTCCTTCTCAGCAAAGTCAAAGCTCAGGGTCACAGCTCCACATGGGAGCACTGAGTCAGCACTAGACATCTCAGCTTCCTATTCTGGGAGGACACTGCTATTCTGCCCCCAGGGATCCCCACACTTTAGTCACCAGGGCTGGTTGTGGTACTCACTAGGCTGTGGGAACCCTGCCCCCCTCCAGCTGGTCCAAGATTGTAGAGTCACACAAGTAGTAGATCCTGTCTATAGAAGGCAGAAGAGGGGAGCTCCTAGGTTCCAGGGACTGAGGCCCCCTGATCGATTCCTCCAAGCAAAGGAACATTTTTTTTTTTATGGTGCCTAGCATGAGACCCTCACCCCAGGACAGAGTCTCCTCTATCCAGGAGCAAGAAACCCTTGGCGGAGGACCAATGGCTGAGGGGCAGGGCACTGTGTAGCCCTGGTAACACAGTTGTCTTTGCTACTGGGGTGGAGCTTTAACTCACTTCAGGAGACAGGATAGACTCAGGAAGGAGACAGGGATGAAATCAGGCAGGCAGGAGGCCCCTCCCTGCCCCAAGGCAGACCCGTGGCCAGAAAGGAGACTCACAAGTCCGGTTTAAGAGGTCCTGTTTTTCTTTAAGGCATCTGGGGGTGGGGTAGGAGGAAGTGGGGCAGGCTGGCCTAGAGCCCAAGGCCCACGAGGTGGGCAAGGGCCAGGGCCAGGGCCAGGGCCAGGCTCTGGCTGCCGCCCAGGGCAAGTGCCCTGTCCACATTGCACAGGTCAGCGTTGCAGCAGGAAACAGGCCGGGTCTGGCCAATGCCATCCACATCTGAAGGCTCGCATTTGCTGGCGCAGGACTTGGTCACTGTGGAGTCCCCTAGGAAGGGGTACACTGCAGGCACAGGAGCAGCAGCTGGGAGGGCTGCTCCTTCTCTGCCTCCAAGCCCCTGCCCTGGACCTACCTGCTTTGGACCACCCATCCCAGTGGCCTCAGTTTCCCTATGCTAAGAGCTTGTCGGGAGACTTTTTGCCCTGGGATCCCTAGCACAGAGGTGATTTCCACCAGTGCAGGTAAAACCAAGCAGCAAGGAAGCCACCCTTCCTCGTGACTCCCGGCCAGGCTGGAGGGCCCTCCCACTAAGACAAGGGAAGGAGGAGGGAGGCGGAAGGGACAGGGTGGTGAGGCCGACCACTGGGATAGACAGCCTTTTCTTGGAAGTGGACACGATGATGGCTGCACTCTTTGGGGAGTTCCAGCAGGGCAGGCCCTGACCCGGGTCACCCAGTGCCTACTGACCAATCTCCAGAGAGTAAAGCGTGGTCTTGCACATGGTCTCATTGGCCCTGCATTCAGTGATGGTGATACAGCTGGATACATCCGTGGGTTCAGGACAGGTATAGCACCGCAAGGCCATGGCTGAGAGAGTGACGAGGGGTTGTTGGATCAGACACCCCCTGTGCCATCCAGAGACAGTCTACGCGTGATCATGACCCTGTCCCAGAGTCCCCAGGCTGGAAAGACAGTAAGGCTAGCCAATTTTTAAAAAGCATCATCTTCACAAGGGTGGTAGGGTGCTGTTGGGCAGAGAAACCACCAGGGGTACTGTCTGACTCCTGCTAGCCCAAAAGGCTCAGGTGTTAATGTTTGCATGCAGGCTGGGAAATATAGTGAGTTAGTGAAGCTGTCTCAAAATTAAAATAAAGCAGAGTAGTGGTGCTGGAGAGACAGCACAGTGTGAAAGCCCTGGGTTCAAGCCCCAGTTCCTCCTAAACACATACCAGAAGTGCTTCTAGGCCCGCTTGACCCCTTGCCCCAAAGGTGGCTGCCCTTCTGCTCTCACTGAACCCCAGCCCGTCCCCCCCTTTCTTCCCATCTTAGGCCTGGCTGATGGGGGGCTGCTCCCCCAGCTCGGCCCTCTCCCCTACCAGCCTCTCCCTGTGGACGGGTGGCAATGTCAGCAGCTGGGGCTCGCTGGGGAGGGGGGCAGACCCAGCTCACAACACAAGGCCCCTTCTGTCCCCCATGCCCCGCCACCCCTTGCCCCTGAGCCCTCACCGGGTTCCCCATGAGCGGCCAAGGCCAGAACCAGCGATGCCAGCCACATCCCAGGCATGGATCCTCCTCGGTTGCCCATGGCCCTGCGGTGGTGCGGTGGTCCGACTGGTCGACTGAGCAGATTAGTGGGATCTGGTTTCTGAGGGCGGGGACAGAGACCCCGCCCAGCCCTCGAGCCTCCCCCCTCAACACTGGCTTCCAAGCACTCCTGCCACCTCCTGACCCACTCAGGCCCATCCCTCCTCCCTGCCCTTCCTCACTTCTCTTCTGGCTGGAGCCTGACCGTTCCTTCCTGGCCTGGTGGCCACCCACATCCCCTCCCACTGGAGCCCTCCCTTCTGAAACTCCTTGCTGGGCACCCTCCCTAACACGTAACCCTCTCCCCTCTGCTTCCTCTCCTCTCCACCTGGGCAGGTCCGGGCTGCCTGGAAGTTAGCCTGGAGGCCTCCACTGTGAACCCCTGCAGGGCAGATTCACAGGACTGGAATCTCCCCAAAATGAACTTGCTGAACTTGCCAACCCAGCTCCTTGCAAATGCTTAGTGCCAGGTGGGGAGGTGGTGGGGTGGGCTGAATTGCTCCTCCCTGGCAGCCCAGAGTTTGTTCAGAGGCTTAAGGAGCAAAGAGAAAAAACTGCTAGGCCCACAGGAAAGGTTAGGAATGGAGGTTGGGGTGTGGAGAGCCCGGGGTCTCCTTGGGGACACTAATCCTCTAGACACTAGCCCCACCGTGACCATCAGCATACCTCAATCTCTAATGGGTCTGAAGCAGCCTCAGGCAGAACTTTTCTGGCCTCATTGCTAATAAAAAAAATTGAGGGCGCTCCTTGCTTTTGAGAAACAGTTGAATTTGGGTGCTAACGACTCCTGACTGATCAGACCTGGCATCCCACTGCCCCTGCGCACCCCACCCTACCTGATCACCCCTGCTCAGGTCTTTCCTAATGGTCAGACCACAGTCTCATTAGGCTGGCTCAACTCCCATGGGGCCCAGGCACCCAATTCTCACTGCTGGGCTTTGGCTTGCTCCCACACTGCTGGGAAATGTCCCTCCATCCTGCCCCTCCAGTGATGTGGGAACCCCAGGCTTCCTGGCCGGGTCTTTACCACTGGCATGGGCTGAACTCTTGTCTTCCTGGTGCTGGGCAGGACCAAAAGTGCTTGAGGCTGATATGGGGGCCCGGGCTTCCTCCGTACCCAGTGCATGTCAGAGACAGCCTACTGATCTAATTTGTCTACACAACTCTGGAGGGTTACATACCAACGAGTTTTAGTTTGGATGAAGAAACTGGCTCTGAGAAGCTAACTGCTTGGGCAGGTCACCTAGTTAGCCAGCAGGGGCCCTGGCCTGTCTAATTTTGCACATCCAACACCAAGTACTGTGCTGCAGTGTGGCAGTCAGCAGGCACTCTGCAGGTACCTCACTGAGCGCCCCGCACACCAGGTGTCTCAGGGCTAGTCCAGCTTTCCTGTGTGGTTGCTAGGTTCCTTCCTATCCTCAGGCCCACGGTTCCACCCATGACTGTCACGCAAACACCCACACCTCCAGGTGTGGGCTCTTCCTGGAGTTTCCACCTGACCTCCCTGGGGAAGCCCAGGATGGATTTTTTGCCAAAGTGACAGCTGCCTGACTGGGGTGGAAGGGATGCAGCCCAGACAAAATTTGGATTGGCTCCACCTGGGAGGCCCAGACCCTGCCCTGCTCAGTGCCTCAGGGATCTGTGAGTCAGGACTCAGAGTGTGTCAGGATCAAGGTGCAGCCTGTGACCAGGGAGAACCTCTACTGGTTACCCCAGAGAGGCTACACCAGCCTGTGACATGCTGACCTCAGAACTGACCCTTGAACTGTGATGCAGGAATCAGAAACCACTGTCATGCCACATGCTGGGAGTTTGTTGTGGAGTCTCTGTCCAGACCTTGGCCAGGGTGAAAGTTCAACTCTGTCAGGGAGGAAGACAGTAGGCTTACAGGGAGGCCACCCCCTGTTCCAGGGCTATTTCTGCTGATAATCCATTGAGTCAGATAGTGCCCAGTGGTGAGTGGGCATAGATGCATGGTCTTCAGTGTCCTGTGCAGCCCAGGGTCCTGTGGTCTGTGGTCATCCAGTGTCCCAGGATCTCTCTTGTCCCCACTGCCATTCAGTGTCCTGGGGTTGTTCAGTTTGCTCTGCTACCCATACATGTCACATTCTATAGGCTAGAGTCTGAGCAGAGCAAAGCTCTGTTGGTCAGCTCTTGTCATGCGGGGACATGAAACGACCTCAGTCAAGGCAGGGGTAGTTTCTGGCTACATCTGGGTACTCATCCTATTCTACTGACTCCATGGTGGGAGCTGGAGCCCTCTACCCGCACCCAGCACTCGAGATTCACAGTGGCCACCATCACCCTCAACCCAAGTGCCTATACCCTCCTCCCAGCTGGCCCCAAGATGGCTCCTCCTGTAGCTATTTGTCCCATCATTTGGCACGCGGGTATCCCACACAGCCCGCCTCTATATCAGGTACACACAGAACTACACACACCATCACGCATCTTCTGAAAAACTGCTCTTTGTACCCTCCAGCCAGGTTCCCAAGGATGGTTCTGGAAGGGTGGTGTTGGGTTGCACTATAAACAGAAGCACCCCCTGGGGCTGACAGCCCCGCTGCACCCCCATTACCATTGCTTCATTTCCAAGGAGCTACAGCAGCAAACACATAGCCATGCCTCATTGCAGATCTTCCCTGGATACCCAGCACTCGTCAACAGTAACCGGCTCAGATGCCCTGGCCTCAGAATCCTAAACCCTTTCAATAGTGCTCCACTGATAGCCAGGCTCCTAGGGCCCAGCAGCCACAGGCATCTGGGGGCACACTTGGGGAGCCAGGGCTGGACCTAGCACTAGGTGCACTTCAGAGCTCTGCCTATGGTCCTCCAGGGGTGGAGCCCTGTGCCAGCGTGGAGGTGGCACCTATCCCTTCCCAGGGCTCTGTGTCTCCATGGTGTGTGGATCTAGAGAGCGCCCACTGTCTCTGATCCTGAGTGCTGGCCGGCCAGCGCTCCGTTTGTATGGCCACCTAGGGGTCTTATTAATCTTTGATTTTCCTCTGTGAGTCTTGGCCCGGTCCTGTAGGTGCCACCTTCTGCCACACGAGGAGGGTCCATTCTTCTCAACATATATGGCAGATGTTCCCTACACTGTCAACTGCCTTTTAGTTCTATGTATGGTATTATTTTTCTTTCTTTTTCTTTGTTACGTGTTTATGTGAGACAATGTATTGCTATGTAGTCCAGGGCAGTCTTGAACTCACTAGGAAGCCCCAGGCTGGCCTCAAATTCACAGTGATACTCTTGCCTCAGCCCCCTGAGTGCCGGGATGACTTTTCATTTGTGTTCTAAAAAATGTTTTTATGTACTTACTTATGAATCTTTCTTAATCTGAATTTTGTATCTTATTTATCTTTTCTTTTAAAATTTTATAGCTCTGTTAAATGCGCTTCAGATGTCGTGCCACTCATCCCCTTAAAGAGCATACCGTGGCATTTTTAGTGCATTCACAGACATGTGGGAACATCTCCAGTCAGTGTAGCACGTTTTTATTATCTCAGAGAAACCCAGTGCCCGTTAACCATTACCCCTGTCTCTCCAGTCCTGTGGTATTGTGAAATATATTTTTGGTCATCGTCTCAGTTTCTTGGCACACAGGGCTGGGAAGATAGCTCAGAGGCATAAGCACCTACCTCACAAGGGCAAGGTCCCAAGTTCAATCCCCAGTATCCAAAAAAAAAAAAGATAGTTTCTTGGTGCAGAGCTCTTAAAATTCTTGGAATTGAGCTAGCCATGGGGACTCATACCTGTAATCCCAGCACTCTGGGAGGCTGAAGCAGGAGTACTGGAAATTCAAGCCAATCATAGGCAACATAGTAATTCAGAGTGATCCTGCCGCAAAATGAAAAATAAAACTGATCTGAGGATGTCGTTCAGGCCCTGATTTCAACCTCCAGTATTGGAAAAGCAAAAGTGAAAATGAAAACAAAACAAAACTTCTCTTCAAGCCTCTACAAGTGTCTTTTGTGAGCCAAGGGCTTATGGGCAATCACTGCGCAGAGGGCAGCGCTTTCAGCTTGCTTTTGGCTTTTGGGGGTGGGGGTGGGGCTGAAGGTTGACCTGATCACTAGAGACTCTCAGGTCCTCATAACAAAACCTCCATAAAACCCCAAAAGAACAGGACGGAAGAAGCTGCCTTCTAGGGGCAGTGTGGAGGGGTTTCCTGGAGGGTTGCATGTCCGCAGCTGACTTGAGAGCTAGCTTCGTACCCTTCCCCACACATCTCATCCCTGCACCCTGCCCATTGATGGCCCCTTCATATCCTTTGTCACTTCCCAGGAGAAAAGTGAGAAACATAAGGAAAGCACATTTTGAGTTCTACAAACCATTCCACCTATGGAGACCCCAGGATGGGGCCGTGAGAAGCGTGGGTTGTGCTGTGGCTGGGGCAGGCCGCTGAGCGGGCTGCCTGTGGGTCTCACACCTTCTCCAGGTGAGCAGCAGAAGCCCTGGAGGAGGCCCAGCCGATGTGTGCTGCAGGATTGGTTGGGTGCTGGTGTGAAAGTTGATCCCAAGAGGAAATGGTTCCTGTCAGACCTGGGCAGAGACAGAGCCTGAAAGTAAAGAGGGCAGAGCCACCTGTGTGTCTGAGATGACCACTGTGTCACGGACTTCCCAAGCGCCGCCAGAGAGATTCTTTGTTCTACACACATCGCTCACTTTGCACACCTGGCACACGCCTGCCCAGCTTTCTGTAATGAAGTTTATCTTCCACATTCCCCAATACTGCGGCACTTCTAAGACCTTGCCCTGCACAGGAAGACATCTATACCATGACCTGACACCAGGCCCTGCTTCACCAGTGTCTGAAAGACCAGGAGCTGTTATCTAAGCCAGCGACATGACTGTATCTATGTTGCCTTTTAAAACTCATCTGAGTGGTCTAGAGAGATAGCTTGGTGGCACAAGCAACAGCCTGGCAAGCGCAAGGTCCAAGTTCAATCCCCAGTACTGCATGGCGTGCTGACCCCAGAACTAGGGGTCATGGTATATGCCTATAATCCCAGCACTGGGGAGGCTGAGACAGGAGGGTCACTATAAGTCTGAACTTCATAGAAAAACCCTGAATCAAAAAAATAAATTAACAAACAAACAAACTCAACTGGCCTAGTTACTCTCAAATAAATGTCACACTCTGGAGAGTTTGTCTCTATGGTTTAGATGAAGCAGGGGAACTCCACTTGTGTTTTGGCATTTGGAAGTACATGTCCTTTCCCTCTCTCTCAGGATGGACCCCATCAATCCTGGGAAGCCACTACTATTTCTCCAGGTTATTGAGGACAGGATACATACTCTTTTGTGTCTGGCTTCTTTCAGGTGGCAAGACATTTTCAAGCGTCACCCACCTGTTGGCACCCCATTTCTTCATACAGCTGATTAGCACCCTGAGGCCCGGCTAGCTCACACCTTGCCTGTCCATCCATCAACTGATGGACATCTGGTTTTTTCCACCTTTTGGCAGCTGTGAATGTCATTACTGTGAACATTTGAGAACCAGTTTTAGTGTGGGCAAGTTACTACTTCTCTTGGGCATAAGTGCCCAGTGGCACTGGGGTGGATCATATGATAACACTGGGCCTAATGAACTGAAAAAGCCATTAATTGTTTATGAGACTAGACAAGCAAGTTTGAGGAATGAGTCTTGATTTTCCTCTTCTGAATTGCCTGGCATTTAAACCACGTCTTTCTTTTTATACTTGGATCTTGGATTGCACTGAAATGCCTATGACTCAGTGAGAGGGGCTGGAACAGGATGGGTGCCAACCTGGCCCAAGTGGCTATTGTCCTGAGTGCCCCCAAGGGCATCTCCACACTCTTCTGCATTGCCCATATGTGCAGCTGTCTGTGACTCTCTCTGTCCAGGATGACATTGCTCATTGTACCACTCTCTGCTTGAGGAATCCCCTTCTCCAGGCACTGGCTTTTTTGTATGTATTTTCACACTTGGCCCAGGAGGGACCAGAAGACCCCCAGAGGAGCCCATGTGCTGCAGCTGCTGGTATGTCTCAGTGTCTCCAAAAACAGAAGCTGGAAACAGCCCAGGTCACAGCTGCCAGTGAGTAAATATTTGCCCAGTAAGGAAGTAACTTCCACAAACCTCAGCTTGCAAAGCTATGGTGGTCACTCCAAGATGAGTGATCACAACTGTCATGGCAACTCTGTCACCTGCCTTGCAACATATGTCCAGTACTGGGTCCGTGGCTGGCACGAGTGACTGTAAGAGCCAGAGGCAGCATGCATGCCCACAGTGGGCACACAGGGTAAGGAAGGACGGGCCAGGCTCCCTGGAAAGCAGGTGAGAGGAGCAGAGCGAACATACAGGTGGGCTGGCACTAAAGAAGGGTTTGGGTTGAGGGTCCTGGCCCCAGATGTGGCCCCTAAGCCTTTCAGGTCTTGTGCCTGGCCAGGGGTTAGAGGGGCTGGTAGTGGGTGCAGGTGGGGTGGGGGAGCCATGATTGGGAGGAGGTGGTAAGAGACAAGGTGTTGCCTGAAGTGGTTTTCTGTGGCTCTCTGCTCTCACTAGAAAGCTCGTGCCATGAGATTTGGTGACATTTTATTGGTGGTGGGCGGGGGGTTGTTAGGCATGGGAAAGTGTCACACAGGGAGGGCTTTCAGCTTACATTGACGTGGATTTGGGCGAGACTCCAGCAGGACTTCTCAAGAAAGAGAAGATTTGGAGTGAAAGGGGCTGGGGCCCAGAGCGACCTCAGGAGGTCTGGTTGAGGGAAAGGTGCGGTCAGGCCAGCGGCATCGGAGGAGAGGCTCAGTCATGGTTGCAGAGGCTGGACTGGCAGCAGGCGACAGACACATGGGGACCCAAGCCCAAGCTGGAGACTTCGGGGCAGCCCTTGTCGCACATCTTGGTGACCAGAGGCAGGTCTTTAAAGCTGATAGGGGCCCCTTGGGGGTAGGAAAGAAACCATAGATGTTTCTGGGGCTTTGAGCTACCCAAAAGCCCTTGTCCCACTTGCCACTAAGCTGAAGAACACCCCCCAGGAAGTTGGGCACATGGGCCACCAAGGGATACTTGCTGGTCCCCACAGGGATACTGCCTAGGGTGGAAGGTGATCCCCACCCCCCCACCCCCAGGAATGCCAGGCTGAGAAATGGAAGAACAAAGTTGCCCAGGCCACTAGAGGGCATGTGTTGCCTGGCCCTGATCTGGTTGGGTGTCCCTGCGATGCTCCTGGCCTGTCAGGCCCCTGGACTGGGACCCCTGTGAGCCCAGGTCTCCCAACTGGGCCGAGAATGGTATGTAAGATCCACCCCACTCACGTGTGGCAATGATGACGCAGTGGGTGGAGCCTCTTGGACAGCTGAACGGTTGGGAACACCCTCCAAAGCCTTTGCAGCGGTGGCATCTCAAGCCCTGGGCTGTGGCTGCAGGTGGGGATGGATAAGAGCACAGAGGAAGCAGGCAGCAACTCCTGCAAGTCCAGCGCCTCTCCACCCAGCATCTACTCCTGTCTGTAGCCTCTGCTCTGTGAACCTCTGGACCTCGGTGTGTGGTGGTGAGGGTACACCAGCCTTCAGCTGAGGGCCAGGCCCCATCCTGGCATTCAGCCCTGCTGTCCTAGGGCGCAAGTGACCTGTTGGGGCCAGCTGGGCTGCCTCCCTTTGCTAAGGATGACACACACTGGAAGAAGCAGGTGTGATCTTCTCCGGAAGTAGAAGTCCAGCCTAGGCTTTGGGTAGAGCTCTGGTGGGGGTGGGGGTGGGGGCGTGGTTTGCTGCTTCTACCTTTAGCCCCTGCAGAGCCACTGGACCTCTGTCCTGGGACTGAGTTAAATGGGGCCTTTCCCTCCTTCACAGAAACCATGGCCAGGTTGGCCAAAAGGAGTTCTATTTGTCTTTTTCTTGGCAGAATAAGTGCCTCTGTCCCTGGTGCTGCCCTCTGCCTCAGTGCCCCAGCGGACTGTGTCCTGCTCCTCCCCACTGTTTTATACCTACTCCCTCTGCTGCTCCCTGGCCCTCTCTCCCTGGTGCTCAGCCTCAACTCCTGCCAAGTTTCCATGTAGAGAAGAGTCACTGGCCCCTCCTGTCCTCTTGCTCCCAGGGTGCTTTAGAACCTGCAGGGGACACAGGCCCCACCTGTCCTCCTGAAGCTGTGCTAAGGAAACCCAGTCAGGTCCTTCCCAGTGGGCCAGCACGTGGAATCCTATTTGGGGGCTAGGCCTCTCCTAGTACCTAAGAGCCTCAGCAGCTCAGCCCCACACACACTGGGTCTGGGTGCAGAGTTCTCATCAGTCTTGAAGCTACATGTTTTGCAGCAGGTGAAAGGAAGCCCTGTCATGAACCTTGATTGTCTGCCACCTTGTGGAGGGAGCTGGGGCCACCTGTTCAGAGACCAGGGAGCCCAGGTGCCTCGCCCCACCACAACTGCCGAAGACACCTTGGCCTCGCAGGCTGCGCACATCATTCTGATGCTGGTGAATGTGCACAGACATTTGGGGACGGTGGCAGTGGAGGACACCAGAGAGAAGCTGCCCCTGCTCCTACCACCCAGGAATCCTCCCAGCACCTCCTGGTCATGTACTGTCTGTTCCTTCCAACCTCCTGCAACACAAGCTCCAGCTCGAAGGCCACCTCCTTCAGGCAGACCTCTGCCCTCCCTTAGCCTCTTTGGCCTACCCCCTCTGGCTGCAGGGTCCCTACCTTAGTGGTTGTTTCATCCTGCCCAGGTGTCATCCTCGCCACCCACACCCCACTCCGAGGCCCCTGAGTGGGTAGGGCTCTGTTCCCACACTTGGGATCCTTTCAAAGCATCCATCAACCCAGAACCCTTCCTTGCATATAATGAGGCTTGTGGGAAGAATGAGTGAGGAAATTCTAGGGCTGGGAGCAAGGGCAATGGCTGGGTTATCAAGGAAAGGACGACTTCTGCTCTTCATCCTCTGCTTTTGCATTTTTATTGATGAGGTGGAGGACATTTTAGCTCACAGAAATCAGCCACTAGGGGACAGCATTGTGCCAACAGAAGAGCACCGAGTAGTCCCTGCCACCCTGAAATGGATTCCGCAGTAGGGGGGACCAAGAGGTGGGCTCCAAGGGCAGCAGATAAGGGAACGGTGGTCCTGCTGGCTGTGGGGCTGTGGGAGAAGCAGCCCTCTGGTTTCCCTTGGGTATGAGCCCTGGCAGACGGTGTTACCTGGGGATGGCAGGGCTGTCGTGTCATGAGGCACTCCTGAGAGAGGCCACAGGCCCCAACCCCACCATCTTCCAACTGGAAGAGTCATGGCCAGGTGTGACCCAGAGGCAGCTGAGATTTCCACAGAAGGAGGGCCTGGGGGTCTGCTCTCGCGGGGAGCGATCGCTGGGTCAGAGATCTTCCTGCCATACACTGGCCTTGGTGCAGACCAGGAGGAGGGAGGGGCGGCAGTGGCACAGCCCTGTCTTGATTGGGATAAAGCCTCTCCTACTCTAAGCTCAGGGTCCCACAGGACCCAAAGGGTCTCTGGCCCTTAAGGCAGAGGCTGTTCCTCCTTGAAGAGCCTCATTTCTCAGAGGACAGGACCACCATGTGGCCTTTGGTAGGGAGTTTGTCCCTGGGCATGGCAATTCCTGAGTCCGCACCAAGGATGCACACACATGGGCCTTGTGCCCCATCTCAGGTTGGTCCATGGGCATCTCCACCCGCAGATGGGGAAACTGAAGCTTTGCCAGGTAAGTCCTAGGAGATCTGGGGCTGCCTGGGTGTGCAGAATGAGGCAGCTGGTCTGGCCTGGGCATCAGGATATGGTGGGGTGAGCTAGGGCTCAGCTGGGAGATGTCTAGGCCAAATACAGGCAGCAGTGCTTGAGGGGTGCTCTTGTGCAGGCACCAGGGCTAAAGCACCAAAGCCAGGGTGGATAGGGCCAACATATGGATGAGAACAGTCACAGGGTGTGGAGGACAGGAGCGGAGCCCACCCCCCACCCCCACCAAGGCTGGTGTATGGGGCAGAAAAAGACCAGAGAAGGGAATGAGGAGGATGCCAGGAGAGGGTGACTGCAGGTGGCAGCCAGCTGGGACTTTTGTCTAGAGGCCTGGAGGAGGGCACCCAGAGCTGCTGCATGTATGTGCACATGCTGGTATGTCGGGGGAGGGTCCTGTGTGAAGTTGGAGTGGCCCAGGGGTGTGTGTGAGCCCAGGACATGAGAAGTCAGCATTAAGGCTGTGCTGGGAGCCATAGGGCCCAGGGACACAATGTTAGGTGAGGAGGAACAGAAGACAGACTGGCGGACAGAGAAGTTCTGGGGCCCAGATGGGGTGGGGATAAGAAAGGGGCTCCCCCAGAGGTACAGTCACAGCCCAGGGCTGCGGATGGCCTGGATGGAAGATGGATGAGAGCGGTAGGGGTTGAGGAGCAGCCCAACCCTGTGACTCACCCAGCACTAGGCTCAAAACGACGGCCATCAGGAGTCTTCCGAGAAGCCGCATGTTGTCAGGGTGAGGGCAAGGATGGTGCCCTGGCTCTTCCTTATACCCACAGCTGCTCCCGCCCCCACCCTTCTGAGTCACTGGCAGCCTGGTTGGGCTAGGAAATGGGCCAGGCTCAGGTCTCTCACCAGAGACCAACCTGGCCCCAGGGATGTGGCAGTGTCCTCAAGGCCTTCTTCCCCATCCCCACAGTGATGTTCCAGTTGTCAGAACCAGAGTTTTCGTGAGGGGCGAGGCCTAGGGTCGTCCCCTCAGTGGCTACGAGGAGCGTAGACCACCAGCCCAGCCCTTTCCTTACAAGATGCAAATGGAGCTGCCTGTGTATGTGGAAACCCCAGCCTCCTTCAGCACCCGCCCTAGAGTCAGGAGGCCAGACCTCCTCAGGAGAGGCTGAAACACCCATCTGTCAAAGAGGCCTTCAATCCCAGGGCAGCTAAGGAAGCTATGTGTGTGCTACATCTGGAGGAAGGATGGGGACTGCTGTCCAAGGGAGGGACCAGGCTGGCATGGCACCCAGGGGCCCAGAACTCAAGAGTGTTTGCCCAGTGAGGCAGGAGGGCCAGCAAGGCTTTGGGGCTAAAGGGGGCCACAAAGGGTGCAAAAGGGGGTAAGAGCAGGGCAGAGTTT
Organism: Capromys pilorides; assembly: GCA_004027915.1. Lineage (NCBI taxonomy): Eukaryota > Metazoa > Chordata > Mammalia > Rodentia > Capromyidae > Capromys > Capromys pilorides. The sequence continues at coordinate 10,789 of PVKN010000111.1, read as the reverse complement.
GGATGAGAGGCTCAGAGAATCAGCTTGCCACCCAGAGGACCCTTGTGCCTCCCCCTAATACCATGACATCTGTCTAGTGGGCTCCCCATCGAGGGGGAGGTGGTGGATGAAAGGGAAGGAGATACTGAGAGGCTTCAGATCCACACCCTTCTCTCCTCCTAAGAGGAGCTGGGAAAATGGGCTCAGGAACCTGAAAGCTAGGGGACAGGCTGGAAGCACACTGTTCTGTCACCCCGACTCCTCTACTCCGAGACTTCCCCAGGGCTGTCTGGCCCTCAGGAGAAGATCTATCTCTCTTGCATCAAACGGAGTGACTTACAGGAATCTTGTTCATTTCTGGTGCCTGGTCTGGCTCTGAGATCAAATAGCACCAGGGGAGGTGAAAGAGCCTGAGACCTAGAAGCAATGGGGTGAATAGGAGTCCAGGGCCCATGGGTCCAGGAAGATCTGCCCAATGAGACTGAGTGGCAGAGGCCTGAGCGCATACCAGGCGACAGCAAGGAGGAACAGCCAAGTACATCTGTCTGTTTATTCTCCCATCCCACAGGGAATGCTGTTGGGAGCTCTCTGGTGTGCTAGGTATACAGTGTGGACCAAGAAGCAGAACAGGTTATGGCCTAATGGTGAAATTTCAGGTCCAGATCAGAGCAAGGGTGGGGGCTTAGTGTTGGCATTGGCTGCTACAGCAAGGGGTTGGGTTAGGAAGCATCTGGACCCCAGAAAATCAGACAGGACAGCAGGACCTCCTGCAGCCAGGTCCCAGCTGAGCACCAGCACCTGGGACCAGCTGGATGGGCACTTCCATTCCTATTTAGCCAATGAAGGGGCCAGGCCTGGAGCTGTGAGCCCAGGACACCCTGGGCTGTGGGATCCTAAAGCACATTCAGAAAGGAATGGTACGGGAAGGTTGGTTTCATTTCTGTTTCTCAAGCGTTTGTAAATGAGACATATGTTCACTGTGACAAATCAGACATTGTAAAGGGAGGCAAAGAAGCATCGGTCTGCTTCCCTTCTCAGGGCAAACTGACCACAGGTGTCCCAGAGGATAGGGACCCACCGCAGCACGCACCTAATATCCCTCAAAGGGCCTCCACAGCTGGCTGCATCTGCAGGTCAACAGCTTAGTGCCAGCTTCTTCCTGTCTCTGTCACACTCATGGAAAACAGGTTTCATTCCATGGTGACACAGAGCACGGAAGCTCCCCCTGAGAGCGCCAGCTGCTTCTCTACGTGGAGCAGCCTTCGGTGAACAGCCTTGGATGGCCACCATGTTGAAGGGTTCTTGCTGCTCCTAGAACGGCCAAAGCCCTGGGCCCCCACAGAAAGGCCAGCCCTGTGGTCCCCAGTATTCCTTTGCCTTTCTTGCCCTGTCCCTCTACTCTGTGTCTCTTCTGCATCCAGACACAGGGCTGGATGCCCCACTCTTGACTCTAGACCTGGCCTCCCCAGGCCTCTGGTTTGGATTTCCTCCCTAAACTTTCCAGTTCTAGAAGAACCTAAAGTGTTAAGCTTTTCTGAAGGTTAGAAACACACTGTCCCCTTCCCCAGGATGGAGATGCAACACCCGAATGAAACCCACCAGTGGGAAAAATAAAGTGCATAGTGAGTGGGGTGAGGGTACACAGGGAGCCAGGTGGCCTGGGGGCAGCTAATGGCTTCATCTGTCTGTGCCTTGGTTTTGCCACTGTCCAAGGAGCATGACTGTGGTCCCCAGCTTGCAGGCTACCTGGAGCACCGGAACCATGAGTAATGGGAGTAGGTGGGCAATAGTCACAGCACCCTACCAGGACAAGGACAGGCCAACCACTACCCCTGCCCCAGTTTCCCCAACATGCAGTGCTATTACCTCCCACTGATTGGGAACCTTCTATGTTGGGCACCTGACAGGAACAAGGACAGGCCAGACAAGCAGGATACTGCGCGTAGGGGTCCCAGGCTGGGGACGACAGTCACTATGGCACTCGGACAGGCGCCCCAACACCCTGAGCCCATAGGTGACATGACATTCCATGGAGACAAAAGGAAGGGCCATTTGGGGCCTTCTCAGCTCTGGCTAAGCACACCACTTGTGCAATGGACTTGCACAAGTCAGGTGATAACAGTTCCTCAGGCATCTTCCACTGACTCAGGGGCTCATCTGGCTCCTCCCAGCATGCCCCGGGCCTGCACTGGTCATCGTGCCAAGGCTGCTGCTTACTGACAGGGTAGTCAGGGCAGGAGGCTATTGTAAGTTATGAGTCAGTGCCGAAACGACGAGAAGACCCGATGAATTTTGCTCAGAGGTCTCCCTGAGATTTGTCTCTCTCAAAGTGAGCCCAGAACTCCCAGAGCATCTCTGCTTTATTCTGGGCTAGTGAACGTGATCACGTGAGGACAGCATTTTCTATTGACTTCCACCTTTTCCCTACAACTAGGTTCACACAAATGCTAATTAAAAACATTCCAAGCAGGGGAGGAGACAACCATTAACCTCCCAAGCAAGGGAGACAACAGGGAGCCAGAAGGAGAAGGTGGTATTTGCCTCCTTGAATCCCACCTTTCAGGAATTCCCAAGTGACAGACTACAGCGTCCCTGGGCTTTATTGCTCTCTGCTTCTTTGAGATGCTAATATAGGCCTTTGTCTTATCTCTACAGGAGGCTGTAAGTCCTGGCTCTTCTCTGGGCTCAGCCCTCAACCCCCACGTGTGTGTGTGTGTGTGTGTGTGTGTGTGCGTGTGCGTGTGCGTGTGTGTGTCTGTCTGTCTGTCTGTCTGTCGACCAAGCCTGCCCTGTTCCATATTTCTGTATTTGTCTCTTCCCCACTCCTGTCCTTGGGTGAAGTTCATGATTCCTTTGGAAAGTGAAATGTCCCCCCACCAGGGGCCTTCAGCTCCACCTTCCACTCCTAAATCTGTCCTTTACAGGAAAAACTGAGGCAGGAAATTACCCCAAGCCCCAGGAACAGAGCTCTAGGCCTGTACAAGGCTAGGGAGAGAAGCCTTCAGGAGGGAGACTCATCTTCTGAGCCCACTCTGGGGACAAGCGCAAGCATTTCTCAGGGTGCAGCATGCAACAGGGGTCTGACAAGAGGGCTGTATTTGGATTTTGGGCCAGAGACAAGGAAACTAGAGCTATCCTGTCCTCCTAGGCTGGGCCAGTGGGGGGAATCCCTCAGCTACACCTGAGCAAGGGCACTGTGGATGAGGACAGTCCCACCACGCCCTTAGGAGGAGACAGGCGCTCCCTGGAGTACCCACATTCAGACAGCGGTGTTAGGCAGAACTGGGTGTTGTATTCTTAAGGGAGAGATTAACCATGCTTACAGAAGTGGGATGCTTCAGCCCAGGGGAGACTGCAGACCCTCCCCACAGACTTCAGGGTGGAAGGGCCCCCCGAGATTCACAAGCACCTGGTGCAGACCTGGGCTGGATCATTGTTCTGCTGGGGGTGACCTAGGGATCTATGGTAGAGGTGGGGCAGCCCGCAGGAGGTAGGCAGCAGTCTTGGATTGGCATGCCTTCCCTCTGTCCCGCCCCTGTTGGCCAGCTAGCCTCACAGTGTCCCTCTTCCAGCCACTTGTCACATGGGCACACCCCTCCCTTCCCCTGTAGGACTTGCTGTGCTGTTCTGCCCAGAATAGCCTGACTTCCAAGGGTCAAATATAGCAGGGCCATGGCTTGAACTCAGGGTAGGGGCAGAGGTGGAGAGGTCAAGGGATCTGGCTGTACAAGATGCCACCCTCCCTGTACCCCAGATGGCTTCTGGGGCTAGGGGGGCCTCAGAGGCCTGTTGAAGCACTGCCATTTTCTTCTAAGCCAAGAGCCGCTCTGATACCAGGTCTGGAGCACTTCCTGGGACAGCTGTGGTGATAAGGCCTCGCTGTGGTCTCATCCCATACCTGCCCTGGACAGCTGCTGGCCTCAGGAAGCAGCAGAGAAATCCTGCTGGATCCTGCCCGCCCCCCAGCAGGTTCCTAATCTCCCCTCCCCCTCCCCCAGCACATTCATCGCCTACTTTGTAGATTGTGGCAGGGTCTTGATGCAAGAAGTTTCACATTAAATAAGAGTTTGCAGGCTAATTGACTACCCTTGGCTCCTGAAGCAGGAGGACCCCAGGCTGCCCACCAAAGCCAGGCCCTTTGGGGAGGTCCAGCCCCACACACCAGCCCTCTGACAATGATAGGTCACAGCCTGGGAGTGAGGCCTGGTAGGTAGTAGGAGTGAGCTGTGAGACCTGCTGCAGTTGAGGGGTCTCAGATGGCGGACAGCAGGGCAGGGTATGTATGCAGTGTGAGAGGATGCAACTGTCCAAGGCTTGTCCTTGAGTGGGCCTGCTGGGTGGAGCAGGGCTTAGAGCAGACGCCATATGGTGGTCAGAAGAATAGGAGCCAAGACCAGGGTCGCTGGGGCAGCGAGGCCAGCTCCATTGCAGAGGTCATACTGGCAGCAGGAGCTGGTGGACGCGTGCTTGGAGTAGCCATCATACACAGTCTCAAAGCATTCTGGCACACAGGACTTGCTCACCTTCATTCTGTATGGAGTATAGTCTGCAGAGAGCAGATGGGGGGCCAGAGGGCTGCCCTCAGAGGGATGGGACCCCAACTGGCCTACAGCCAGCGTGATGGGGTAATTAGGGCTGGCCCCTTTTCTAAGGGCTCCCACAAAGACCCTGGGGCAGATGGGAGCCTCCCTCCCGTACCCACCACATTCCCAGGGCCTAGGGTCACCAGACTCACAGGTACGCGTGGTCATGCAGTATCTAACCATGGCCGGGCAGCGTATGGGGTTGAAGCAGTTGTCTCCATTGTAGCTACACACGTGGCACTCCAGGGCTTGGGCTGAGGGCAGGGTGCAGGGTCACAGAAAAGGAGAAACCCTTCAGTCCACCACCCTCCCCAGGCAGGGAAGTCAAGAGGGGAGGTGTTCATTGGGAACTCTGGTCAGCCTCTCCACTCTGAGGCCTCCCCAAATTGGGCCTATGCACCCCCTGGTTTCTGTCCACTTACCTAGAGGCAGGCCCACCAGGGACACCAGGAGCAAGGCAAGCAGGGCCGCCATGAGTGGAAGTGAGGGAGCTCGTGGATAGGTGGATCCAACTTAGCCTGGCAGGCTCAGAGCACAGAGCGTGGGACAGGCTTGTGCCCTTTCCAGAGCTCCTGGTTTGTGGGAGGTTCAGCAGCCCTGCAGAGGGTGACAGACAGGTAGTCAGTGCTGGGCCCAGGCAGGCAGAGGGTCCAGCTGGGCCACCAACTTGGAGTCAGCGAAGGTGTCCTGGAGATGAGGGGAGTAGGAAGCAGAGGCCAGAGCCTCCAACAAGGGCCCAGCATCCACGAAAGCGCAGAGGCCAGTGCAAACTGAAGGGTGGGGGTGCTGTGCTATGGAGAGGAGACCCGGGAGTGGCCCATGGCGGGTGGAGGTGGGGGTTGGATGGGGTGCGGGGGTTGTTGCTCCGTGCAGAGGCTACCAAGAGCCGGCACAGACTCCTCCCCTCACGGCTGTGGGTGAGGGGGGGTCTAGACAGAGCCGGACTCTTCTGGCCGCTCTGGGGTGTCCTGTCCGAGGACCCTCTCTCACCCAGGAAGTCTTCCGGGCACCTTGGCTCCTCGAACCTGAATCCTACCCACTCCTTCCGCCAGGAGAGGAGACGCTGGACGCCAGGACAAGAACAGAGGAGGAATTCTAGGTAGTGTTTGGCGTTTCCAATAGAGAAGTCCGGTCTTTGGGAAAGGGTTTGGGTTCTGGGCCACGGACTCCCTCTGCCCCGCCGCCATGCTCGGGTCTGTCCTTGCTCGGGGACTAAATTAGACTCCCTAGAAAACAATCGTGTCTTTCACGACCCATTTCCCCAGATGCCAACCCGGGATCCCCGAGTCTGAGTCAGGACCGGACCGTGGCTCCACTGCTTCCCGCCCCCCTCTGACAGCTCCGCCCCAGAAACTGCGGTCTTGGCCCAGGGAGGGTTCCGGGCGCCGGCGGGGTGACCTTCACGACCACCCGCTCGCTCGCGCGCGCGCCTCCCAGGTACTCACCCCAGCCGTTTTCCAGGTCCACTCAGGGTCCGGCTGTGCTACAGTCCGCGATTCCCACGGCACCCACGCGCATCGCTGCAGTCAGCACTGCGGGGCTCCCCGCGGGCGCGGTTGCTGGCTCGCTTTTGGCTCCACCCCCGCCAATAAAGCTCACCATAGGCCCCGCCCCGCTCCACCCCGCCCCCACTTAGGCCTCGCCCAGGTCGCCCCCTGTTGAGCTCCCTGAAGCTCCGTCCCAGTCCTGCCCTCGCCCCTCCCCGCCACAGAGCAGCCCTCTGAGGCTGTTTCGTCCCCTTCTTCTCCCAGTCTCCCGAGGCTATTGCCCAGCAGTCCCTGCCTGGACCTCCATGGTGGGCAGGGATTGCGACAGTATCTGGGGCATCACCCCCCGCCCCCCGGGGCCTAGCTCAACATCCTCGCCATCCTCAGGTGCCAGTGCACCGCCGGAACACTTGTCACCTGGGCCTGCTGCTTTCTGCCCATTAGGACTTCCCTGCGACACTCAGACCTCCGAGCCCACTGGGCGTCCCCAGTGACCGCTGTGTGTTTGCACGGTCCCCAAGGAGCCCCCGGCGTTCCGCAGGTCTCATGACCTGCCTGGCTTCAAGATTCCAAGTTTAAATAATTATTTTTATGTAACTTTAAATATTTTGCTTTATTTTTTTAATTCCATTTTAGGTAAAATTTAATGAATTTTCCTGGACCCTAAAATTTTCTTCTTTCCAAATGTGTGAAGAAAAAAAAATTCCTTGGACCCTGAAAACTCATTTTACCTTTAAAAATGAGCAGTCCTTGTTATGGACTCCGAGTAGTAAAATCCTTCAGTCTGGACAACCCAGATTGGTCGAGGTCTTTGTCAAATGGTCCTGTCCCCGTGTTTCAGGAGTAGGGGACAGGACAAGGGGCAGAGAGTGGGGAATATTCCGGCCCTCTGGGAGTTACATGCGTTGGAGGGCCTCACTCAAGGAGAAATCAGACTGCGCCCAGCTTCAGCATCCCCTTAGAGGAAGCAATAGAACTGGATGGAGCATCTTGTCTTTAAAAGCTGAAAAGCATGCAAAATATATAAAGAACCATGATATTATCGTGTTTATTGTATTTATTCATTGTGTCTGTTACGATACAATTTGTTAAGTATTGGATGTGTTATAAGGCAGACGTGGCTCCACAGGCAACCCAGGGCAGTGATCCCTGGGTGACCTGGACAGACGAAGGGAGCTACAAAATATAGCACGGACAGGAGCCCCATAGTGTTCCATAGGGACCCACCTCTAGCTGCACACAGCCTCCTTGAGCTGTAACTGCCAGGGCCACCCGTCTGTAGCTCTGCTCAGTTTCCCCCATAGTTTCCCAGCAAGCCATGACTACATAAACCCACCAGAGTGGTGTACAGAGCTTTACAGCTAGACCTGGCTTCCTTGGTGCCAGGACTTTACAAGCTGTCCATGAGATTATCCTGGGACAAACTAGGTATGTCAGACCCCAAGTCACTTTTCTCCTGACTAGTACACACGCACTCCATCTGACGCAAATCATGGACCGATTGACTTCTGCTACCCAGGAGCAGGATCCCATTGCTAAAGTCACCAGTAAGTCGCTGTCTGTGATGCCGGGTCTGTCTGTCTGCTTTTCCTCAGTCTCCGCTCCTTCAGCATCCTCATCCATGTGGTTGGGCTCTTTTGGAACAGTGCACATCTCCCACTCAAGGAGACTGGGGAGCTCAGGCCAATGATGACTCTGGGATCCATGGGGCAAGAGCACGGGACAGAAGATACTAGAGAGCTAGGTAGAAAGTTTCCCTGAATCGCCAGCTTTGCTCCTATTAGTGCCAGAGTTTGGAGCGCCTATGGAAGGCAGGCCAGGCACCAAGCCTGGCATGCCATCCACAGTGCAGGTGGGGGTAGGGGACCGACCTGTGTGCCTGGAAGACAAATCTCATAATCTTGGGCACCGCTGTGTTGGGGTCAAATGAGACCTACACTAAAGGCCACGTGAGCTCCAAAAACAGTCAAAAGTGAGCCTCCAAGCATTTGATTACCTGAAGTAATTTAATTATATCCTGGAACCAAACTGAAAATCCTTCTATTTATTTATTTGTTTGTTTGTTTATTTATTTATTTGCAGAACTAGGGTTCGAACTCATGACCTTGCAATTGCCAGACAGGCACTGTGTCATGGAGCTATCTCCTAGCCCCTGAAAATTCTTTTTAAAAGTCCATTGCACAACAACATAAAATTCATCTGATGGTACTGCTGGTGTCAATTAAATGCCACTAACCAAGAAGAGAAAGAGAATCACTCATTTGGTCCACAGTTTGTATGTGTGTGGGGGGGGAGCTATTAAAATCCAGGTGTGTCCCAGCTAAAATGTTAATAGGCCAGGACATTTTGTATGTTAAAGAAGGGACACAGCAGGAACATAGGTTTTTTTAAAGATGAAAATAGAGCTTTTGAAGACATAAGATAACATAAAGGAAAATATACACCAGAAAAAAAAGAACCCTACGACATTGTTGGCAGGCACATAAACTAGTGCACCCACCATGGAAATCATTGCAGCAAGTCCCCCAAAAGCTAAAAGTAGGAATTCCATTTGACCCGACAATCTCTCCACCAGGGAGGGAGCGCAAATCACAGGCGTCTTCCCCAGCGAGTGCAAATCACATCACAGGGATGCACGGATGTCTGTACTTACAGCGACACAATTTATGACAACTAGAACTTGGAAACAGGGTATATGTCCATCAACAGGTGTGGCATTATACACAGTGGAGTCCTATGCTGCCATAAAGAAAGATAAACTCTTGGAGGTATTCATAAATAAATGGATACAACTTGAGAATGTAATGTTAAGTGAAATAAATCAGGCACACAGCTCAAATATTATATGGTTTCTCTTAGATAAAAAACTAAGTGTATATTCTTTTTTAAAAAACTTTATTTATTTATTTATTTATTTATTTATGTATTTATGTATTTATGCTATGGCTGGCTCAGCATGCCTTGGAGGTGGTGCTGGTGCAGCATGTGGTGCAGGGGATCGAACCGCGATCCCTGTGGTTGCCTAAACAGGTGCTTTAGATTGCTGAGCTATCTTGCCAGCACTAAGTGTATATTCAAATAAATAGCAAAATAGAAGAGGGATAAATAGAAAGTAGGGAGAAATTCAAATACCCTCCCAAATTACATACTCCACTGTTTCAGCATATATGCTAATTTGTTTCTTTTATATGAACTTTATCTTATTGCAAAGAAGGTTTGTACTGTTGTCTGTTTCTTTTCATAAGAATCTTGTTGGCTTACAGCTTGTCCTAAATAGATGCTTTGAAGATAATAATACCGGAATAGCTGTTATTATTTTATTTGCTTATGAGAATTTATTGTTTTCTTAAAATATAAAAGGACATATACACTGGGTGGGATTAGCAAGAGTTCAGACTGCAGAAGAACGTACCGTGAATGTGAAGACACATTTAGGGCCTACTAAAAAAGAATTACAGAAGAAAAAGTTTGGAAAAAGTCAACAGAAGGCCAGGGAGCTGTGGGACAACTCTGAGGGTTTTGTTTGTTTTGTTTTTCTGCAGCATCAGGCATCAAACTCAGGACCTTGTGCTTGCCAGGAAGGCACTTATGCCACTGTGCTATCTCCCCAGCACAAATTCAAGCTGTAAAACTGAAGCCCAAGAGGGGAGGAGAAGGTGAAAGTAAAGAAAAAGATGCAGGGAAACGACCCAGCCATGCTCAGATTTGATGCAAACCTGAAATCCATGGGGCCTGGGAACACGGTGAGCCTTGAAGCATTAGAAATATGGAGGGCAAGGTGTTACATCAAAGCTCATCATAATCAAATCGCTTAAAATAAGGAGAACAGAATCTCAAAACAGGCACTACGTACCGAGGATTGAGGATAAGGCTTGCCAAGATTTCTTTCAAAAACAATAGAACTTAACCTGAAGCAGAGTCTAAAATATTACCTAAGTAACTAACTCTGTCCAAACACCAAGTCAGACAAACAGAAATCATATTTGTCAGTTTAGAATGATACGCCACGAAAAAGAAAAAAAATGAAGGTGAAATAAAGAAATTTTAGATATACCAAGTCAGAAAAATTTTTCTTTATCAGGCTGGCACAGACGACAGGTTAAAGGGAGAGACAACCCTGGGAAACACAGTTCTCCACAGAGCAGGCCACAGCCCCAGAAATGCAAAGCTAAAGCAGTGATTCCAAGTTTTAAATAATTTTGTCTGTTTTCTTTTGCGGTATCAGGGATCGAACTCGAGACCTTGCGCTTTACAGGCAGATTCTTATGCTGTTGAGCTGCAGCTCCCTAGCTCTTATATAATTTTAGAAGATAATTGATTCTTAAAAACAGAGGCAAGAATAATGTATTGTGGCACTTTTTAGCAAGTTGAAAGTGTAGGTGACAATAACAGCACAGGCGACCAGAACAGAAAAACAGAAGCACAGTGCTGCGGGTTTATTATATGCAGCGCGGCTCTCATTCTCTCTTCTCTTCTCTTCTCCTTTTTCTCTTCTCTTCCTGCTTATCACACTTTCTTCCTTCTTTTCTCTCTCCCTCCTTCCCTCCCTTCTTCTCTCCTTCCCTCTCTTCCTGCCTTTCTTCTCTCCTTTCTCCCTGTTTGGTTGAAGGATCTCTGGCCCAGGTTGGCCTCTGACTCCTGTAGGTAATACTCCTACCTCAGCACCCAGAGTTGCTGAGATTACAGATGTGCACCACAATGCCAGGCTTGATAAAATATTTCTTGAGGGTAGAATATTAA